>LPNX011112677.1:150781-188371 GCA_001517045.1 Pseudotsuga menziesii
TTTAAAAAAAAAAATTTCCACAAGCGTCGCTTAAGCGACGGCTTCTTCTGTCGCTTTTCCGACGCCTTTTCTAGATATCCGTTGCTTATCCGACGGCAATATGTGTCACTTTTCCAACGTTAGTTTAATATACATCGCTTATTCGACGGTTGTAGATGTCTCTTATCCGACGCTTTTAGTTGATATTCGTCGCTTAAGCGACGGTTATGAAGGCTATTTTCTCAAAAAAAATTACTACCGTCAAAAATATTCTGTCGCTTAAGCGACGCTTTACATTTAAGCGATGGTTACATAGGTGTCGCTTAACCGATGGTTATTTAAGTGTCGATTAACCGACGACAAGTTTCCGACGCTTAAAAAAAAATCCAAGTGTCGTACATGCGACAGGAAAGTGTCGAAAATCCAACATGACGGCCGTCGGATTTTTGGTCGAAATGTAGTAGTGATGATTTCTGAGTGCATCTTTGGTTTTTAATGAGCAGAAAGAGGGTAAAAAATGCTCGTTATACATTATCATAGGATAAGTCCATTCTCATATGTTTTCTGAACCAGAGAAGGGAGGGATTCGTTTCCAGAAAGGATCTTTCATTACTTAGTTAAATGAGTCCAATGAAAGAAAACTTAGTGTCATTCATTCTTACAGGGTTTGAACGGAACTAAAGAATTCTCTGAAAAGTTCTTTTTGGTAAATTTTAGTCCCAGAGGCCTGAAAAAGTATAAAATAATATGTTGGAGAAATATTCTAGTCAACAAGTTGGCTAGAGTGTGTCTTTTTTGTAACTAGTCTAACCAAACAGAAAACAGGGTAAAATATCGTCAACAAGATGACCTTTCAAGTAATTTTATGAGTGTGAAAGTGACAAGTTCATGCCGCAATATTTTCATATTTCGAGATTCAGAAAAGGGATTAAAGATAACTCCATGGGGGTTCCTTTTTCATGAAGAGTTAACAAGCCCGAAAAAGTGATAAAAGTAGACTCGAAACCTTTGTTCTAACATTTAATGAGCACGACTATGGTTTCAAGAGAGCTCGAAAGATTTTTTGATTTTGTAGAAAATGAAAAAGATGAAAAAAAAACTCTTCCATAACCAGAAAAATTCCTACATGAGACCTATAATTCTCAATAATAGATTGTCAAGCATTAAATTTACCAAAATTTGAGTAATATAGGACCATTATAGGAAAAAATAACAAAAATTATTAATAAATAATCCCAAAAAATGAATAAATATGGGTGAAAAGTAAAAATATTTTACCATATATGTGTTTACCCAACATTGGTGAAAAAATCCCTTTTTGAGGTCAAATTTGGTTGCAAATTGTGACAGGTACAGGAGAGTGTTCATCATTTCATCTAGACTAGGTAGATCCTCTCTCGCCTACCTCCATTTTCACGGTTTAAATTTTATTTTCAGGTCATTTTTAGGCTTTTTTGGGTCATTTTCCAAGGGGAAAATGTTCCATGGCAGCGCTGCACCTTTCCTTTGCAAGAAAAGTGATGTTGAAATGAAACCACACCTTTTATAAGAGAAAAGTGAGGTGCCACCGCCGCTATTTGAAAAGACAAAGGGAGGTGGCGTAATCCAACGCAAAAACCCAATATTTGAAGCAAAAACATATTAAATTAAGGTTTGAAAATAGATCAAAAAGGTTTTTAATTCCTCCTTTTTGTTGTTTGACGGGTTTAGAAGGCCAAAATGGTAGTTTGGAAGGAGAGAGAGAATGAGATGGATGATATTTGTGGTTCGAATGACCATGACACAGTAATAGTGCTTCGGGAGTGTGGAATCCTGAATTTCTTTCAAGTGCCTAGTATGAGGGCCCGCATACGATTACTGGAGCATTTAATCAGGATGTGGAATCCCGAACAATAGCATTTTGAGGTGGGGGATCATATACTCATCTTTTAGGTAAAGGATATATACTTCCTTATAGGATTATCCAAGAGGGGAGCAACCATATCACTAGCTGGTCCATGAGGTGGGGAAAACACTAATCATCATCTCATTGATCAGTACTATTTTTTGGGCACACATATGAGCAGGAAGAAAATCACCATAAAAGATGTGATGGACCTACCTCTAAGGACAGTTTTTTTAACCATGCAATGAGTAGAAGGAATACATGGGGATCATCAAGATTTTAGGGCACATATGCTATATTCCTTAGAAGTAATGGAACCTACCCTACTCAACTGGGTGAAAGCTCTATTGGTGTTCTCAAAATACCAACTCACCAAATGCCAAACAGGTGACTTGAAGCAGTTCGGGTACGTAACCATCCTAGTATAATTCTTTATGGAGAGAGTCTCGCTGCTGAGGCCCCAAGTGGCCATCAACAAGCTAGGGGAGAGAGAACCACATATGTTACAGTCAGCCAAGGTGATGGATCTCCTTGGTGGCAGTGAGCCTAGGGTCAAGTACGGGGCATCGTTCTTCCATTGGTTGGATGACCAACTACTAATGATTGAGGATTATGCATATGTGGGTACCAAATTCTATGGTGATCTAGACTTGGATCTTCCTGAAGGAGAGCAATGGGGAAATCATGGTAAGAAATACATTATGATGCATGCTTTTATATTTTTATTATTTTATAATTTTTATTCGTGATATTGAGACAAGTTTTTCTACACTGAAAATGTTGGGAAACTAGGCCGGGGGGGTCTTCACCTATTAAAAGGTGAGAAGGGGCCATATTTGTATTCTAGGAGGTTCACAAGGAGATATATGAGGTTGAAGAGAACCTCCAGAGTCTTACCTTATACATCTCTGACATTTCTACAGACGATATCCTGAGGAGGTACTAGTGACACACAACCGGTGTGTCAAGACGTTTCGCTCTCTTGCTACGTAGAGTAGCAAGGGAGATTAAGCAATACCACGAGAATCACTAGGGTTCAGTAGGAGATGTACACAAAAATCCATAATCTTTATTTTTTTGTTATCCTATTGTATTGAAAGCTATCATGCTTCATATTGGTTCTCAGGACCACATTTTTGTACTAAAACCTATATATATAAATATATACAAACTTATGTTTGTGTCCTATTGGAAAATTTTGCAATGGAATGTAATTTACATGGATCTTGTTTTTAACAATATTTATTTATAATCATACATGTTATTTTCACATATAACAATGTTAAGAATGGAAAATATTCCAATCCATAATGTAATTAGAAAGTGAATCAACAATTGAATTGAAAGATATTGGGACATGTTCTTAGGTAATGGACTCAAATGACCATTCAAGGAGACATACTCTTTGAAAGATATGAAGGAGTACATGGTTTCATATGGCGTAGACGTGGTTTAATTGATAAACCACTATCTAAGAGTCTAAATAGACAACCATGTGACCAACACCATGAGAGGAAGCTTCGGTCAATAATCCTATCACTGCATGGTATGCAACGATATTGTTAGTAGCTAGACCTAGGAAAACTTCTCCTGAACTAACTAAATCGTGGGCTTGAGAATAGAGTACCTAGGATTTTGAAGCAAGATTCAGGGTATGGAAGATGGAACCATCTATAAAACCATGGTAATAATTCATCTACAAATTCAAAACATAACATGAGATAAACAGTGACAGACAAGATTCAAAATGACACCAAAATAATAAAACCACACCAAAAGTTAAATATACACAAATGTACAAGGTACTGATGCAAAATTTCTTAATCATAGTACCTTTTTAGGTAAATCCCATTGTGAGGCTTCTTGAAATGTATACCATCGTAATCCACTATCTCATAGGCCCCTTTCTATAAGACTTTACTTACAACATACATACCATACCACATCGATTCAAATTTCCCTTTTCCTAATTTTTCATGTTTATGATGGTATGTCAGAACAAGATCTCCTTCATTAAAGACATGAGGTTGAAATGACTTATCATATTGAGCCTTGATATGACTCTTATGTGACTCATTAGCTAGACTAGTATCTTGTCACGTTTCATCAAGGTTTGTGAGATAAATGAAACGTTCTTCCTCGATCAAGGTATTATGAAAAAGTTCAACAAATAGTTTCAAGGATGGCATTTCACATTTAATAGGTGAAAAAAATTCCAATCCATAAACTATTTGAAAAGGAGTGAATCTGATTTTTTTTTTTACGGAGGTTCTGTAGGCCCATAGTACTGAGAACACAGTCATGTGCCAATTCGATTTATGTTCACCTACCATCTTACGAAGCATAGTTTTTAAAACCTTGTTAATGGCTTCGACCTGGACATTAGCTTGTGGATTGTAGGGAGTTGAGTTTTCATGGTGAAAACTCACCTTTGCGCTCAACTCAGTCATCATCTGATTAAATAAATGAGATCTCTGATTGGTAACTATGGCTTGAGGAACCCAAAACCTAGCTACGAAGTGATTGAATAGGAATATGGAGAAAATATTACCATGCTCTTCATATGTAGGCATCACCTTAGCCCATTTTGTAAAGTAATAAACAGCTACAATGATGTAACCATGCCCCCCAACTGAGGTAGGATTACAATGCATAAAATATATCCCCCATTTGGTGAAAAAGCCAACGACAATGATGGGGTGTAGAGGAGCAGGGTGGGTATGCTTTTTCGGATAAAACATCTAACAGGGAGAACATTTCTTAACCACTTCATGATAATATGTGAATATTGAGGGACATAAATAGCCAACAAGAAGTATTTTCTAGGTTGTAGCCATCCAAGAAAAATGACTGCCACATGTTCCAAAGTGGCAATAATTCAGAACTTGTTCAGCCTCTTCGTGTGTCAAACCTTGTCACAAGACATAGTCAATACCATGTCGACATATGGTATCATTGATGATGAGAGTATTTTGTGTGGTGTCATATGCAACTATAATCATCTCGAGACAGATCATACTAAAATCATTAATTATGGAGATATATGATAATATCTCAATACTTGGGGTCGGTCTTACTAATCAGGAACAAAAAATCATTGGGAGTGAGTCAGTGGGCTCATTTTCCATCGTAGAATGGGGAAGTCACACATTACCTATGAAAATACTAATGAATTTTTAGAATTATATTTCACAAAATCAAGGTTAAAATCCTACAGGATTACAATCCAATGAGAGTATTCCACCCCCCCCACCCTAGTACCTAAAGGGTCAAAATGTATTACATGGGAATTAGGTTTGTGAGAACAGTAGTGGTGCAAAGTAAAATGTAGTGATGAAAACATTGCATGGATATGGACATAACCAAATACATCTTCTCAACACGTGAGTATCGGGTTTCAAAGTATAACAAACTCTTACTTAGATAACATATCACATGTTCTTGGTTGTTTATATCTTCTTGCACTAAGACCATACCGATTGTAGTAGTGGACGCAGCGAGATATAACAGATAGTATTTCAAAATAATCAGTGGGATGCAATACATGTGAGTGTGTAATTGAATGTTTAAAAATTTTGAAATCTTATTGATACAGAGCATCCCAAATGAATGGAGTATTAGCTTTCAACAATCGCATGTATCTATGCGTCTTTTCTGCAAAATTGCACAAAAAATGATGCAAATTTTTTTTCTTCCCTTGCAAACTTTGAAGTTATGTAATATTAGCCAATGGGGGTAAGGCCACAATGGTGGTGATTTTGAAAGGATCGATCCGAATACCATCCCTAGAAAAAAAAAAAAAGTAGATGTCTGATCTCCACACAAAAAACACATTTATGTGGATTGAGAAAAATATGATAATGACAACATCTAAGGAAAATGGCCCTAAGATGTTTGGAATGATCTTCTCGTCATTATGAATGGGTGGGTAGGTCATCCAAATAGGGTTCCACTATGTACTTGATGTCGTGGAAGGCATAGGACATGGCTCGTTGGAACGTGGCTCAAGCATTTTTCAAGCCGAAAGGTAGTTTACAGTAGGTGAAGGTTCCCCATGGGAAAATTAATGTCATCTTATGTTGATCAATGGGAAGTATCTCAATCTAATTATAGCCAAAAAATCCATCCATACAGGAAAAATGACACTTCCAGCACAATTGTTGATGATTTGATCGATGTAGGGAGTGGGGTAATTGTCCTTGGGACAACCCTTATTCAAATACCTAAAATCGAGGAAAACCCTAATAGTGTCATGTTTCTTAGAAAAATGGAAAATATTAGATACCCATTTATTCAATGACACAGGGTATATGAAACCAACATTCAAAAGCTTTTCAACTTCAGCTTTTATAGCTACAGCTTTCATAGGGTGGACTTGATAGAGTTTTTGCCTAACATGTTTTGTAGCTAGGTAAGTCTAGATCTCCTGGAAAACTATCGATGGATCAATCCTAGGAATTTCCTCATAACTCCAAGAAAAAAAATCTTGAAATTCTTTGGAAATGGCCAGGTAAACTTCAATTTATGCTATTAAAAAATTCTTTTCTATTTGAATATGCTCAATAGTTATGGGTTTCATCGATATGTCCATGGGGATATTCTGAGTAATGTTACACAGATTCCCTTCAGAATCGACACATTGCAACAACACGTGTGACTATGTATGTTCGACGATATAAGAAGTAATGAGAGGCACAAAATTAGGTTCTACTGAATTTTCATTAGGAAGGAAATAGAATCTGTGATGATGATCTTCCCATAAAGATTCATCCCAACTCATAATATCCATAATGGACTCATCTAATGGGAAAGCCTACAAGAGATAATCGACAGTAGGGAGAGGTGAATCTAGACAATAAGGAAGATGGTAAGGATCCCATTCTACTAAATGGTGGTAATCGATGTATGCATCGAAATTGGATTGAATGGAATCATATAAGGCTTTGGGAGAACTTAGAGAAGATATTTCAACAATTTTTTTACCTTTTGACATGTAACTGGAAGTGGAGGATATTATTTTCAACGTGGCAATTTAAGTGGTAGGAGGGGAATAACTAGATAGAAAGACTCCCATAAGGACATATTCCTTCAAAATATCAACTCCTATGGTATGATATGGAGGGGGTGGCTGCCCCAACAAAGGAACATTATTTGCTATGATGGAAGTGGCATCCGGGGAGAAATAATTAATTTGATAGATGGTCACAATATTTCCCTGTTCAGGAAACTGTAGAAAACAAAACACCAATGAGGCAATCATCATCATGGTGTAGAATAAATTCCTCCCTAATAAAAGGTTGTAATCCAATGAAGCTTCAACCACCTCTACCTGAATAAAGATGAAATTTCCCCCTAGCTCAATAGATAAAACTGGTAACAAGCCATAGGGTTGGAAACCTCTTCCGTAAAAATATTTCAATGTGGTTGGAGAATGATTGACCTCAAGAGAACCAGTGGCTCTCCAACAAGACATAGATATCACTGAGGTGGAGGCTCCTTCATCCAGTATGATATGATGAACCTTCTTACCAATCACCTTGGTTGTGATATGAAACACAAGTTGGTAAGATAATATTGGTTTAAATTCTCCACATTAAAGGTGTATTAGAATTCTTTGGATCTAGAGCCCCAAGAGCTGACAACAAGTTTTTATGTTGCGCATGAAAAGTTTGGAGTACTTCCAGAGTGGACATAGTGCAAGGTGTCTGATCCAGATCTTTGATAATATTATAAAATTGGGAATCTTGAGTGCTAGGATTAAATATTGTTTTGCGGATTGTACTCTTAGGAGGACATAAAATTGGATCAGGGATGGGGTTTCCAATGGTAACAGGGCTAGTAGAAGGATTCATATAAGGAGAAGGATTAGCAGAATGAGTCTTCTTAGAAGAACACCTTCATCCTTTTTTATCTAGAGGTTTATCATGTGCTTGTGTTCATGTAGTTAATCCAATTGTTTCAGCAGCCATCATATTGATTTCTTCCATGGAAGGAGAGGTACCATGCAAAGATGCATTGTCTATCAATTGTTGTTGGGATGGGAAAGGATCGTTCAACACTACTGGTGCAGGATTATTCTTCAAAAATATATTAATCTCTTCACATCTAGGACATTCCTTAGTAAAGTGGTATCTCCACACAAAAGGAAGGGATACATAGCTTTCCTCTTCGGTTTTGACTCATTCTCTAGAGTCACGGTATTTGGGATATCCTGGTGGTTTCCATATTTTTTGGATTTCCCTTTACCTTTATTTTTATTTCTGGGTGATTGTGAGTATTGTACCACGTTCACATCGTTAGAAATAGTAGCAGTTGATGAGGTTGCAGGAGAATAACTCATATTCTTGGTGGGTTTTGGTGTGGTCTGGGGTTGGATTATACCTACGACACCATCCATAGGAGGTTTAGAAGGTGGATTGGAAGGATCAGTGCTGGGGAGAGGAGCATGAGGGATCAAGTCATATAATGTCCTGGAATAGAAATAAACTAACTCCAAGTACTATGCATAACTAGTAGTGTGTTCCTCAGTAACAACACCTCCCATAGCCACATCCCTGAAAATAGGGGGGGACAATGATTTTTTGAACCAATCAGCTAGAAACTGATCTAGAATAGGATCCTTGATAAACCTTCATCGCCTCCTCCACTCATGAATGTGATCATATATGTGAGTCAAGGTGGTATACTGAAGAGAATTCAAGAGATAAGTACCGGTATCATAATGGATTGGTAGTTGAAAGTGATTAAGAAATGTTGTTTCCAACGAATTGAAATCCACAAATGAGTGTTGTGGGATTTTGATGTACCATTTTGTGGTCGTAGCAGTTAACATCCGCTGTAAGAGCCGTAAATGAATGGAATCATCCATCAAGGAGTTAAACGAACACCATATATGGAAGGTCATCACATGATTTTTTGGATCTTCACCTCACTTCTCATCGAACTTTGTAATGTCCAACAAGAACTTGACTTGAATGGCGAGCCACAAAGGGTCATGTAGAATGGGATCATTGATCAATTTTGACAAATCCAAAAAATCCAACATTTCCAAAAATGGGACTTTCCTATTTGGTTGTGGGTAATTGTAGTATTGGTACAGTTTGGTAACTCTATTAGGGCCATAGGATGACTGGGGTTGTCCATGGTAACTTGCATACTATTGGTAGTTGGTGTTAGAAAACAAGATCGTAGAGCAATAACAGATATACAGTTAAATCAATAAATAAGATGCAAAACACATTAAAACATTAAAGAGAGGAACAGATATAATGTGGTTCACCCAAATGATGGGCTACGTCCAAAAACAAATTGCCAGTCCTTTTATTACAGTCCAGAAAGATGAAGGGATACACCTTGTAGCAAAACCACTGCACTTCCTCTTCACGGTCTCACAGTTTCTCTTCCAATACAATACAATACCATACTTAGTTGTTTTACAATGCTTTCTTTGAACCCCAAGGCAGGAGGAATGATTGTACAGTACACTTGGGTTACAAACACGATTGAATAATATCTCTGGATCTAGAAGATTAGGCCCCACAACCAATAATATCCCACTTGGATACTGATCACAGCAACTCCACCGCTACTGCAATTTATAGACTATGCTCTGGACCTTGGACTTGGAAAATTTCTTATTTTCACCTTCATGATTGAAGGCCAACATAAATCGATCAGTAACTCGGTTTCTCTTTGGTTACTCCCTTTATCAACATGTCTACAGAATTCTGGCTAGTATGTATATTTTCCAGTTTTAACAGTTCTTCATCTAGAACAGATATTATGAAGTGGTACTTGAGTTGTATATGTTTAGTCCTCGAAGGAAAGGCTAAGTTATTTTCATGATGAATGGCACTCTGGGTATCGCTGTACAACCTACTATTCTCTTGCTTCTTACCCAATTCTTCCATGAACCTCTACAACCAAATCATCTCCTTACTAGCCTCTGTAGTAGCAACATACTCTTCTTCCGTTGTTGAAAGTGCAACAACTTGTTGCAGATTTGAAATCCAACTTACTACTGTTCCACCCATAGTAAATACATACCCTATCGTGCTCCTCCTGCTGTCTTTATCACCAGCCATATCTACATCAACATATCCCTGTAGAACAGTGTCTAAACCTCCAAAACATAATGCATGTGAAGTGGTACCTCTCAAATACCTGAGAATCCACTGTACTGATTTCCAATGCTCTTTACCTAGATTATTCATATACCTTCTCACAACTCCCACTGCATGTGCAATATCTAGTCTTGTGCACACCATGGCATACATCAAGCTTCCAACCGTTGAAGAATAGGGAATCTGGGACATTTAATCTATCTCTTCCTGTGTCTCTGGACACATATCCTTGCTTAGTTTGAAATGGCTGGCCAAACGTGTACTGACTGGTTTTGCATTCTGCATTCTAAACCTCCGCAACACATTTTCTATGTACTCACCTTGAGACAACGTCAATTCACGATTTTTCCTGTCTCTTGTTATTCTCATACCAAGGATTTGCTTTGCAACACCCAAATCCTTCATTGCAAATGATTTAGCTAGTTTTATTTTGAGCACATTTATATCATACATGTTAGACCTTGCAATAAGCATGTCATCCAAATACAATAACAAGATAATATATCTTCTGTTATCTAGCCTCTTGAAATAAACATAGTGGTCATAATGACATCTATCATAACCTTGTTTTGTCATAAACTTATCAAATTTTAAATACCACTACCTTGGAGCTTGCTTCAGGCCATACAAGCTCTTCTTCAACCTGCAAACCAAATTCTCCTTCCCTTTGACCTCATACCCTTGTGGCTGCTGCATATAAATCTCTTCCTCCAAATCCTCATGGAGAAAGGTTGTTTTTACATCTAACTATTCAAGATGCAAATATTCTACTGCCACTAGACTTAAAATAGTTCTAATTGAAGTCATTTTAACAACAAGAGAAAATATTTCATCAAATTCTATACCTTTATTTTGTGCAAACCCCTTTACAACAAGTCTAGCCTTGTACCGCTTCTTGCCTCCATATTCTTCCTTCAACCTATAAACCCATTTATTTTGCAATGCCCTTTTTTCTACAGGAAACTTAACTAGATCCCAAGTCTGGTTTCTTATGAATGAGTCCATCTCCTCATCCATGCCTTGCTCCCACTTCTTTCTAGTTTCTACCTGGATTGCTTCTTCATAAGATTCTGGTTCACAAGAATCAGTCATCAATAAATAATACAGTGAAGGAGAGAATCGTTCAGAGGGTCTACTTAACCTGGTAGATTTTCTTACATTTGCAGGAGTTTCAGGTACCTCCTACTTCTCTTGATTTTTTGGTGCCTTTGGCACTTCATTTTCTTTGATTTCATCAAGCACTGTGTACTCTGTGTTTTCCTTTTCTTATTTCTTTCCCTGCAACTGATCTTTGTACATGACCTTTTTATTGAATACTGCATCTCTACTCCTAATGATTTTGCGACTTTTAAGATCCCATAAGTGATAACCAAAATCATCAACCCCATATCTAATAAAGGTACATTTCTTGGATTTAGCCTCAAGCTTTGTTCTATCATATTTATCAATATGGACAAATGCTTCACAACTAAAAGTTCTCAGAAATGAGTATTTTACCTGTTTACTTGTCCATGCCTCCTCTGGAATGCCACCATCCAAAGCGCTTGAAGGTCCTCTGTTTATTAAATAAACAGTAGTGTTTATAGCATCAGCCCAAAACTATAAGGGAAACCCTGTGTGCAATCTCATACACCTTGCACGCTCCATGATCGTTCTATTCATCCTTTCTGACACACCATTTTCTTGTGGTGTTCCAGGGACTATCTTCTCTCTGCGAATCCCATTGTGTGAACAATAACTGTCAAACTCCTTGTTGCAATACTCGCCTCCATTATCAGATGTGAGACATTTCAACCTTTTTCCTGTCTCATTCTCAGTCAAATATTTCCACTTCTTAAAAGTATCAAAAACATTAGATTTTTGTCTAATGCAATAAACCCAAGTTTTTCTAGTTGCATCATCAATAAAAGTAACATAATAATGATAGCCACCAAGAGATTGTACCTAAGCAGCTGGTCCCCATACATCTGTATGGAAAATCTCTAACTTTTCACTCTTCTTTTGTTTCCCAACCCTGAGAAATCTAACTCTCTTTTGTTTTCCATAAACATAGTTCTCACAGAATTCCAAACTTACCTGCTTTAGATCTAGAAGCAGTTTCCTTGAGTGGAGAATCTGCATCCCCTTCTCATTCATGTGGCCAAGCCTATGATGCCACAGCACCGCACCTGTTTCTGTGGAATCTACAAAGATAGAATAATCAATATTATGAGGACATAAATATAACGTACCTACCCTATATCCTTTTGCTATTACCAGTGATCCTTTAGTGATCTTCCACCACGTTTCTCCAAACGTAGACAAACAGCCGCTATCTCCCAATTGCCCTGTGGAGATCAGATTTATTTTCATAGCAGGAATGTGCCTTACATCCTTTAGAAGCCAGTCATTTCCATTATTTAACTTAATCCATACCTTACCCTTTCCAACAATTTTACATGGTTCATCATCCCCCAATAGCACATGCCCAAAATCACCTTGAACATAATCATGAAAGAATTTCCTTTGGGGTGTAGCATGACATGAATCCCCTGAATCTACTACTGAGTAATCACTAGTATTATCTAATGCAAGAATCAAAGCATATTGTAACACATCACCTGCTACATTAGCTTCCTGGGTAGTCTCTTGCTGCCTCTCACCTTTCTTCTTTGGTGCTCTGCATTATTTCTTCATATGTCCTTTCTTACCACAGGTCCAGCACTCTATTTTTCCAAATCTGGACTTGGATCTACCCTTTTTAGACTTGCCATGATTTCTTGGGATCCTTTATCTCTCATTTTGTCTCCCTCTTCTCTCCATGGTAAACACATTACCTGATGTCTCACCTGTGCTTTTTCTTCACATTTCCTTGCTAAGAATAACACCAACAACATCATCAAACTTAAGAGTGTTTGAACTAGGGACAGAGTTACTTACAGCCATGGGCCAAGCTATTCCAACTTTCTGGCAATGAGCACAAGATTAGAAGAGCCCTAATGTAGAAGGAGTAAGTCGATAAGTCGACTTGAACAGTAGCCGACTTAGTCGATCAGCCGACTAAGTCGATGAGCCAACTTAGTCGATCAACTGACTGAGTCGGTCGGCTGACTAAACTAGAGATTAGGTCTGCCACTTAAGGTCATGTCGGTTCACCGAATTGACAGGTAGTTATTTTGTAACCGCTTTGTAATCATATATATTAGGCTGTTGAGCTAGATGAGAACTCGGTTCAGTTCTCTGTGTTGTATGGACTCATTCATGTAATATAATATGTTAATTCACCTATGTGTTCTTATCTCTTTTCTCTATTTTATATGTATGTTTTAGTATGTATTATTGGTAACCTTATGCGATCTGTGAGATTACAACATTGGTTCCGTTGCCGGTAGTACATGTTTGAAATGTATGCAAACAGATGATACCAGAGCAGGAGATTAAGGACTGGTGGGAACGTAAAGTTGCAAACCATTTGCAGAATTACACACAAAGGAACAGATTAACAATCGCACAAGCAAAAGAAATATTCTTCACAGAAACACATGAGAAGTTTGTAGAATCAGTGCCCCAACTTCTGAAGAAACTCCTGGATGAGAAATTTGGAAGGGACTAAAGAACAACAATTGCTAGAAAAACTGATCTGAGGAGGTAGAACAAACTTGTTGGAGTGGTTCGAGAAAATCACCGACGACTTTTGTGAGGAGCAATCAGTCGAAGATAGAACTTTGGTGGAAATTGTTAAGGAGAAATTTTACACAGGCCTCACTGAACAATTTCTATGCTCCTTACCGACTTTGTTGTTCAAATTTTTGACCGAGAAAGGAGTAGGGCATATTGTTGAACCTCATCCATCACTTCACCAACTGCTAGAAAAATCTAAATGGGTGGAAAAGCAAAATAAGTGGGAAAAATTCATCACAGAAAGGGAGTGGGAATACTTCCTGAGCAAGTAGACCAAACTATTCGGGATTTCTAGAAAGCGTTGGGTAGGCTATGGGGGGGTAGCTGGTCATATGTTGAGATAAAGTAGAGTGGATTATAGTCGACTAGAAGCAGATACCATTCACCAGTAATGAGAATTCGACCAAAAGGGAACTCAAGAGAATAGTAACACATAACGGTATGTTGGACATTCAGAAAATAGAGAGGGAAGAGAGACATTAAAGGAGGCAGGAAAGAAGAGAAAGATCCTTAGCACTACATAGAGGAAGGATTCCTAGGGAAACCGACCAGTAAGGGAATCCGCCAGAGTTGGGTCATGACCGACACGAAGAAGGTGTGGAAGAAGAGGCATCCCCTAAGGAGGAATAATTGTGGATAGAGCAGCTAGAAGCTCTCCAATCAAGAGCTCCCCATGAAGGAACAACTCTCTCCCCATTAAATCCATGTACCCACATACAAACTATTGTTGAAGAGGACCTCCAGCTATGAGCTAGTGACTTTGGTATATGGAGTCGACTAGACGACAAGAAATACACTGGACAACACCTCATTATTCATTGACCAAAGGAAGGAAATTGGGTTACCTTCCAAGCAGTAGCCTCCAACCGAAGTATCCACTTATTCTTACCAACACATGAAGGAGCACCCCCCCTACCAAACATAGATTTAGAAGACACAGACCATTCATAACTACGGACAAATAGTTGCAGTGGGGCATCGACAGCAGAAGTCGACATCAACCGACTGTTGGTCGAAGAAGAATCGACAACCAACGGGAATGAAATTTTCGTCAACCATAGTCCTGCAGAGACGAATAAACCAATAACCCCATTACCCCCACCCCTACCCCCACCCTCACCTCCACCTCCGCCACCTCCTGAGAGCAGTGACAGTGATTCCGACATGGGTCACGGATCAACTCACATTCCTCTATATGAGGGGGATGAGGACCCTAGATGACACTGTTTCATCTGTGAGTTGACTTGGGAGGCCAACCAAGTTACAGATGAAGATAGACAAATGGCACATTTTGCTAGTTCCTTGAGGAAAAGGGAATTGACCTGGTATATGACGTTTTCAGAAAGACAACCTAGAGCAACCAAAGCCGATATCAAGGTGCAATTTTTTTCAGTTTTCAAAACTCCAGATGCCAAACACTTGGTAGTGAAAAAACTAAAAGCTACATCACATAAGCCAGGGGAAATTGTTCATGACTATGATAAGCACTGGAAACACCTTCTGAGCTAGTTGGACTATGTTATATATGAACAATTACTAATCCAGTGGTTTCTTGTAGGCTTATCTCAGAAATTCCATAAACACATCAGTATGGAAACATTCAAATCCTATGAAGATGCTCTCACAAAAGCTCTTCAAGTGGAGATGGATGAGGACATACCCGCTTACTCCAAGGACCATAGATTGGAAGAACAGCTGGAAAGTGTATAGAAGTATTTAAAGGATTTAAATCTCAAGAATCATGAGATCTGGTGCACCAAATGCTCGACAGCCAGGCACTCCAAAGACAACTGTCGACAAGAATATAGCCAATAGGACGTTCGATTCATGCAGACCAAATATTTTTGCGACATTTTCCAGGAACACGGGGAACACTCGAAAAAATACTTCCAGTTCAACATGAAGAATGGCAAGGCATCCCGGTGTGCAATCTGTGAAACCAAAAATCATAATACAGCCGATTGTCATTTGAACCTGAAGAACTGAAAAAACTACCATGCAGTCTACCAAACCAACGCACTTGCACAAACAAATGAGCAAAACAAATTAACAAACAATCAGAACGGTCAGAGATACTAGTATGAAAACTGACATGGAGGCTACGGAGGAAGAGGTCGATTCCATGGGAATCACGACAACCAATCGCGTCGACCCATCCAGTGTTTTACATGTTATAAGGAGGGACATCGGTATGTAGATTGTCCATATAAAGATAGAAGTGATATTAAATTTTGTATGCATTGTGGAGTAGGGGATCACTCGCTAAAGGATTTCCCTACCATGTTGGAAAAAATAAATACAAATAAAAATGTTAATGTCTTGTCCTATGTGCAAAAAAATGATGTAATAAACACAAAAAATTTGCATATTGTAACTCGACAGGGAACAAAAATAGGAAGTGATAATCCATGAATCAGCAAAATCAAAGAGAAAAATGTCTATCCTGATCCACTAAAAGAAAAACAAACATACAAAGAAGCAACCAATGTATTCAAATAAATTACACAAAAAGAACAAACTCACGAAACTCGACATAACACAATAAACGAATTAATCCAGCTTGTACAAAAAGACAACTCAGTCTCTCAGTTCGTCGATTTGCTATATGAAATAAAATGTCACAACTCTGAAAAAAAAACAAAGAACATTTGCAATTTAAATAAAAAAGACAAATGTGATGCTGACCCACTTGTCGACTTGGAAATCAAAGGATACCATGTTCAACAAGTAGTGCTCGACTTTGGATCACAAGTAAACATCATGGCTCGTGACACTTGGGAACAAATGGGTAGACCTTGACTACATGATTCAAGCATATACCTGAAACTAGCCAACCAAGGCCTTATTGAACCTATTGGAGTCTGGAAAAGCATCAACACGACTATAAAAGGAATCTCAACCAAAGTCAACTTCGAAATCATTGACCCAAAGGAAGGATCCAGTTCCTTGTTAGCATTAGTAGGTCGACCTTGGGGTAGAAAGATGAAAGCATCGATATCCCTAGACAAGGAGAGGATCAAATTGAAAGGAAATGGACAAAAGGTCATTGTACCTATTCACCCATCTCAAGGAGAACCTTGTACTGAACCTATCGATCAAGAAGTCGACATCCGAAAACTCTACCAGATCCAAAACAATGCAGATTATACAGAACCTAACATCTATGGAGAACTTCATTTAGGCAACCAAGACTCAGTTGGTTATAATTTAGACGCAGAATTATATGATTTGGAGATTGAGAACTACAAAACACAAGCAAGAGGGTGCTGGACTATTCAAAAAGTGCAGAAAAAACCCACCCAACAGTGCTTCATAGTGTCCATCGTCCCAAAAATATTTGAGAAGAAAATTAGGGAATACCCTACCTTACAACATACCAATGTAAATACTACACAAATACCAAGATACAAGGAAAGGGAAGCACCAGTCATGCATGTAGAACAAGTTTCCAAAAATATTGGTGAACATGGCCGACTTCAAAGCCTAGTAGAAACTTTTACAGGACAAGCTACTCGATGGTAGGATACTCATCAAACAAGACTGTAGACCTGGACAATAACTTCAACTTACTTTGTCAAATGTTTTGGAGGAAAGAAGTTAACCCAACAAGCTCAGATACCCATATTTACTCAAGGACAGAACCCAGAATATCATATTAAAACATGTGAAAAAGAATGGAGAAGACTTGGTTACAAGGATAAAGGAGCATGGCCATAATTGTTCCCATCAACCCTAGCCGACTTACCAAACAAATGGTATAAAATGGAAGAAGTTAGAGGTGAAACATTCTTATGGAATGAACTCAGGAAAAATTTCATTAAATATTTTAACTTTATACCACAAAATGAAAACTTGGTCGAAACAGCAAAACAGATTAAAGAATTTATCCAGCCGACCGAAAACAAACCCTTAAAAGATAACTGATAGACAATTAAATGCAACAATATACAAACAATAACAAAGTCACAGTCGACAAGACTACAGTTAGAAAATGAAAACAAAAAAGGAAAAAGCTTTAGATGGAAATCAGACCATGTCGAAACGACCAAACCTATTTGCACAGTCCTTAAAGTAGAAACAACCGACAAATAGGATACCGACAGAATGACTGCAGCCGACTTCCCTCCCACATTCTCATAGTTTAAAGAAGGAAGTCGACCTATCAATGAAGCCAAAGCACCAGAATGGCTAGATGCTAAAGTCAAAACTAAGGAATTCGACATCTCAAATGATGATCGACCAAAAATGGCAAAGATTGGTGACTACTGGAGTGAAGAGCAGACCATAGAGATAGTAAACTTAATAAAAGAGTTCCAAGATGTATTTTCTCAAGATTATAAAGACCTCAAAGGCTTAGTCCATGAAATGGGAGAAATGAAGATTGATACTAAGCCTGATGTTAGACCTGTGAAGAAAAGGCCATATAAACTAGCTCACAAATACAAAGAAATAGTCAAAAAGGAAATTGATAACATGCTTATAGTAGGCATCATCTATCCTATTGACCAATTAGAATGGGAAAGTCCAATGGTTGTACAACCTAAGAAACATGATTTGACCAAATTAAGAATTTGTGTCGACTTCAAAGAACTAAACAAAGTGACACTGACAGATCCATTTCCAACTCCTTATGCAGATGAGATCTTAAATGAGGTTGCAGGACATGAATGCTACTCATTTACAGATGGATTCTTAGGTTATAACCAAGTGCCAATAACTAAAGAAGACCAAAAGAAGACAACCTTTGTGTGTGAATTTGGCTCATTTGCTTACAAGGTCGTGCCTTTTGGATTAAAAAATGCACCTGCAGTATTTTCTAGGATTGTTGTCAAAACATTTTAGGAATATATTTACAAGACCATGGTAGTATACTTTGATGACTGGACAATATACTCCATGTTAAATGATCATTGCAAATGGCTCAGTCTTATGCTAGAGAGATGATGATAAATTCAACTCTCCCTAAACATCAATAAATGCATATTTGTGACCCCCATAGGGATATTATTAGGGAAAATTGTCTGTAAGGAAGGTATTAAGGTTGACTTTGCAAAGATCAAAATTATCCTTCACCTAAAACCACCAGTAAATCCAAAACAAGTCAGGGTATTACTTGGCCACACAAGCTATTACAGAAAATTCATAAGGTATTATTCAGAATGACCTATCCCCTTGAAGAACTATTAAGGGAAGAACAAGAGTTCAACTGGACAGAGGAGTGCCACATATCATTTGAGAAATTAAAAAGAGAACTAGTCGAAGCACCAATCCTAAGGTTTCCAAACTGGTCGATCAAATTCCATGTTCATATTGATGCCTCAGGCCTAGCAATCGGAGCAATATTAACTCAACCAGGAGATGATGGAATGGATTATCCTATAGTCTACAGTAGCAGAAAATTAAACAAGGCTAAAAGAAACTATTCAACAACAGAAACAGAAGCACTAGGAATGGTCCTTGCACTACAAAAATATCGACATTATCTTTTAGCTAACCCATTTAAATTCTATATAGACCATCAGGCACTTAAGTATCTCGTCAATAAGCCACTACATCATGGAAGGATTTTTCAATGGCTACTATTATTCCAAGAATTCAAATTCAAAGTCATTGTTCAACCAGGTAAGTTAAATGTTGGTCCCGACCATTTATCCAGAATTGACACAGGAGAAGAGCTGACAGGAGTTGAAGATGACTTACCTGATGCACACTTATTTCAAATAGAAGCAATCCTAGCAAAATTAGAAGAAATAGCCCAGTTCTTAGAAGATGTACATGCACCAGAAGGAATGAGTACAAAGAAGAAACAAATCTTAGCTATGAAGGCTACACCATACAGTCTTATAAATGGATTCTTATACAAAATGGGATTAGATGACATCCTTAGAAGGTGTTTACTAGAACACAAATGAGACAACATTATGCATGAAGCACACTATGGACCTGCAGGAGGACATTTCCAAGCAGACACAACTGCAAAGAAAATCCAACAATCAGGGTTATGGTGGCCGACACTACACAGAGATTGCAAAAATTTTGTCAGTCAATGTGACAGATGTCAACGACTAGGTTGACCCCTGACCAGCACAGAAATGAATTTGATATCAGTGAACCCAAGTTTGACATTTGAAATTTGGGCCATAGACTTCATAGGACCATTTCCTATACCAACAAAAAGAATAGGTGCAAGGTATATCATAACTGCAGTCGAATATGTAACTAAATGGGCAAAGGTTGAACCAGTTGACACATGTTCTAGTGAGATAGCTACTAATTTTATCTATGAGAATATCATCACCATATTTGGATGCCCACTAACCTTAATTAGCGACCAGGGGACACATTTCATCAAAAAAACTATCAAAACCCTAACCGACCAGTTCCAAATCGACCATCGTTGAAGTACAACATACCATCCTCAGTCGAATAGAGCAATTGAATCATTTAATAAAACATTAACAAGAGGACTAACCAAAATATGTAATGATGATAAGGATGACTAGGACGAGAAAATACCAGCAATATTATGGGCATACAGAATAGCATATAAACGTTTGACCAACCAAACTCCTTTTTGACTAGTCTATGGACAAGAAGCAGTAGTTCCACTACACTTCTGACAATAGACACCTATGATCGCAGAGATCCTACATGTCGATGTTGAACAAGGAAGAAAGGATCAACTATTGCAACTAAGAAAACTTGAAGAGCACTGACTAATGGCAATACAACATCAAGAAATACAGAAACAACAACAGAAAGCATGGCACGACCGAAACATCAAGAACAAAAACTTGTCGGTAGGAGAACTTGCTTTACTATACAATCGTTGAGTAAAAGGTAAACCTAAAAATCTCCATACTGAATGGATGGGACCCTACGTTGTCGAAGAAATACATACCAACGGATCAATCCAACTAAGGACGTTACAATGGATAGTATTTCGGAAGCTCGTTAATGGAGGCCGACTAAAACACTACATAAACTAGAAAGTCTTATAAAAAATAAAAAATAAAAATTCTATAATGACCATAACCGTAAACCAAAAGCTATAAAAACCTAAAAATCCAAAAAGAAAAATAGTACTGTACATCCTGAAAAATATGACAGGAAATTACCATTTTGACAACCGACATCATGCCCATCGACATAGCACCATCGATCTTTTTCATCGACCGACCACTTCCATCGACCATTTTCATAACCGACAACGACTGACAACCTCGATAGTCCCATCGTGCATTTATGACATCGAGCGCTGAAAGAAATTCGCCATTAATGCACACCCCAGCAGTCCAGCTGGAACATCACATACACCATTAATACACTCATCGATGAACACATCCATAGCATCGCCTATAAATAATGGACCGCCAAAGGTTCATTCATTGTAAGTCATCCAGAGAGAGCATGAAAGCATCCATTCGACTAAAATCCAAGAACCCCTTATCGAAATTGACCACCAAACTGACACAATGGAACCCAAACATACTAGAGCATCGACCAAACCAAGGAACTACAAGCTGTGGATACCCCTTTACTCCACAGGTTGAAAAACATTAAGAATGCCAAGGTGCAGGAAAGATCATGGTAGAAACTCTGGGATGAGATGCAACAATGGCCTATGTTAACAAGAAGGCCACTCCAGCCATAGAAAAAATCAAATATAGCACCATATTCAACTATGTGAATGCACCACTCATGGCCAGCTTCGGTGGCACCAAGGAAACTGCTGTCAAATTTATCATAAGCCGGTACCACAATGTCCAGTTCTACTTCGACCAATCGGTCGATATATCTGGAGAAGTCATCTCCAAACTCACCGGTCTCTCAAACGAAGGAAACCCAGTACCAGTCGGTATCAAAGAAGGACTGGTCGAAGAGCTAACTGGCTCGACTTCAGGAAAAAACTTGAAGGGGTTGATGATTAGACAAATCACAACCCGAATGCCATAGATTATGGCCAAAACAATCACAATCACACTCACCCTGGTAGGTTGAGGTAGCGACCTCAAGTTACACATGCTCGAAGCTATCAACACCATTGTGACAGATGGAAGGATATACAGATGGGCTGAGTATGTCATCGACATGGTTAAGACCATCTGCAAAAGATGTCAATAAACTGAGGGAATCATCAATTTCCCCTCCCTAATATTATGGATAGTCATGTACCATATCTGCCCAGAGGGGAATCCAATCTTTCAGGAATCGTCGAGGTTCCACATGTGGAGATTTAAACCATTCTCCTAGAGAGGAACATTGTAGGAACTAGAGAGCAGAATGGTCCTATTGGAGAATTGGCTTTAATAGCTCAAAGTCCACACAACTAGGTGGAGGGTGCCTCAAAACATCTGAAGAAGTCTACCGACAAACTCACACATCCAGCTAGAACTCGACCATACCTCTGTGTGGTACATGCAGGGTGACAACTCAAATGCCAAATCCCTTGACCACTATCCATCGATTGACCAGATCTTTCAGGAACTGTCTCAATAGGCCAAAACAAAAATACCAGTACCAGTAGCAACAAAGAAGAGCGACTTCTTGATCGAGGAGCCGCTAATAGACCAATAAAAAGACAAAGACTAAGAGCTCAACCTCTATATCAGCACCTTCGTGTCGGAGGAGACACTGGTAAAACACACTGGCTGACTTCAAATCATTATCAAGCCTCTGACAACACAGAGGAAAGAACCACAACCAGCAAAAACCCAGCCAGAGCAGCAGGTAATTACTTTGGCTACCAAAAGTGTCGTCCCGATCGAGGAGCCAAGGGGAGAGACAGAGCCAGAAAACCCAGAGTATGCTGTCACAAAAGGTATTATTAAAAAATTGTCGAAAGAGATAGCAACGGCTAGGAAGAAGCTCAGGACACAACAACAACAACAAGGAAAAGGTAAGCGTAAGCTTATCCTTACAGACTCATCAGAATATGAGGAGGAACTGGTAGCTATGACCCTCATCATAATTGAGGATGCCGCAACAAATAAGGTGCCGATAGAAACCTAGTTCTAGTGATTTGTCGACACAGGAGCACTAGCGGGTCAACCAAATAAAGCTAAGACCACCCACGCAACGACACCTGAGAACGTCGTCGATTTGGTGTCGACGCCTCCACCCCCATCACCAACAAAAGTCACAGAGGGGCAAGTGCCTAAACAACCTTCAATAATCCCAATCGACTTGTACAAAAGTGAGATGTCAGAGGCTGTGAAGGAAAAGTTTGAAAAATATAGAGATTTGTAGGCATTCATTGAAAAGTTTCCTAAGATATTCACATCGGCACAGAAGATATCCACAAAGGCACCTCTCTTCAATACCGGTGGATACCAACTAGGACCTAAAGACTAGCCCAGAACCTTTGCAACCATCACATTGACTTTCAAGAGAAATCCCGATAAGGAAGCTGAAGTGGTTGCACATCGAACCTCGACTATCACTCCAACCATACCCCAAGTTGACCTACATCCACTGCACCAACTAGAGGAGAAGAAAATGAGGAGGACATAGCCCAACAAATTAACCAAATGTTCTCCGACTTAGACTCACATCCCCGACCCGACAACCCACCACTCACCCACACTTCCCCCAACCCAATCACCCCCGACCATTCACCAACTCCATCACCACCACCACCACCCCCCGACCCAGAGAAAGACCCACCACAGCCATCAATGCCCACTGCGACCACTTCTACACCCCTTGCATCTAACCAACTAGAGGTAGTAGTCATCCCGCCACCCCAACTAGAGAAACCATCAACTACTATCCCACAAACCAAATATTTTGACTTGACTTTTGCAGGTACATAGGTGTCGACACAAGCAGAGAAGGAAAAGCACAAGAAGAGGAAGGAGAAATAGAGGAAGGAGCATCATGCATAGCCATCAAAGGTCCACATCTAATTAAAAGATGCAAATTCACTAACCGATGCAGAGCTAGCACAACTCCTCAAAACCCTAGCAGGCGAAGCAAAGACGAGGAACGAGCAGAGGAATAAGGAACTCAACGACAAGAATGCAGAACAGGTCGAGTTCCTCAACAAATGTAGGAACTTGGCCCATTCAGTACTACCCGGCCCTGTAGAGTTCGACACAGACAAAATGCTCGAGAGGGAATATCAACTATTTGAGAACATGGTGTCAGCACTCCAAGCTCACATCCAGGAAAGAAAGGAGGAACAAAAAGAAGAGACTGCCTGACTCTTAATGGCATAGCACACTACCTTTTTCGAAGCTTATAAAGTGCTGCAAGATCACATGGAGGAGTTTGTCATAACTGAAGAAATGCTAAGAGACTGGCTTGCTTACTATGGGAAAGTCTATAAGCAAACTCGGTAGATGCGATAGGGGATTGATGCCTTGGAAAGCAGGAAAACCATTGCGGAAGCACTAAGGACCACAATAGAAGAACAGATAGTGCTTGAAATAGCCAAGCTACAGAGACTAGAGAGGGAACCACGTTAGTGGGTGCAACAAGCTATCCCTAACTTGGAAAATGTTGACATCATCTTCCCACAGATGAAATGACTTATCGAGACTGTCAAGGAGAAGGACCATTTTATGGGTCCCGACATGGATAGAATAGCAGAAGTCTCCATTTCAGAAAAGATGTCGATCCTATCAAGCCTGACCACACTTACCATCGACATCCAGAATATTTTGCAAAGTTGGATAGATTTTCAACATCACCTCATAGTAGCAGCCCCAGCCATTGTAGAATTCTATGTACAGAAAAGACCAACCATCAGACTTCACAGCCCATAAAGACAAGGCACATCACACTAACTATTGAGACCAGATAGGAAGAATTTTGTACCTCCCTATTTCTTCGGGATGAAGAAACATTTTGTTCGTGGGGGAGATGTAGAAGGAGCAAGTCGATAAGTCGACTTGAACAGTAGCCGACTTAGTCGATTATCCGACTAAGTCGATGATCCAACTTACTCGATCAGCCAACTAAGTCGGTTGGCCGACTAAACTAGAGATTAGGTCAGCCACTTAAGGTCGTGTTGGTTCACCGAACCGACAAGTAGTTATTTTGTAACCACTTTGTAATCATATATATTAGGTTGTTGAGCCAGATGAGAACTCAGTTTAGTTCTATGTGTTGTATGGACTCATTCATGTAATATAATTTTTTAATTCACCTATGTGTTCTTATCTCTTGTCTCTGTTTTATATGTATTATTGATAACCTTATGTGATTTGTGAGATTACAACACCTAACCTCATAATCAAAGTTCACTTTCACAGAAATTAATTGACTGGTAAGTGTGTTAAACTCATTTAAATGGTCAGCAACAGATCCACCTTCCAACATGTTCATATTAAATAAACGCTTCATTAAAAATACCTTATTAGAAGCTGAGGGTTTTTTGTAGAGCTTACTCAATATGCTCATCACACCCTCTGTTGTTTTTTCTTTCGAAATATTGAAGGCCATCAACAAATCCAAGAACAACCGTATTATTATCAGTGCCTTTCTATCAAGAACCTCCCATTCTTCATCCTTCATAGCCACCGGTTGTTTTTCTTTTTCGCCCAATGGTAGGTACAGATCCTTCTGGTATAGATAGTCCTCCATTTGCATCTTCCATAACTGATAGTTTTGGCCATTCAATTTCTCGACCCTAAAATTTCCTTCTTTCTCCATTGCTCCTACTCGAACCAGGAGCCCTTATTTCCTGTGATTTTACCAACCAAATAGACCTTTTGGCTATGATACCAATTGTTAGAAAATAGGACCGCAGATCAATAACAGATATATAGTTAAATCAATAAACAAGAGACAAAACACATTAAAACATTTCAGAGAGACACATATATAACATGGTTCACCCAAACGATGGGATACATCCGCAAATAAATTTCCAGTCCTTTTATTACAGTGCAGAAAGATGAAGGGATACACCCTGCAGCAAAATCATTGCACTTCCTCTTCACGCTCTCACAGTCTCTCTTCCAATACAATACAATACCATACTAAGTCATTTTACAATGCTTTCTTTTATAGGAGAAATACAATGGGAAAATTCTAGGGTTAACCAAATACCATGGCAGGGGGAATGAGTGTACAGTACACCTGGGTTACAAACATGACTGAATAATATCTCTAGATCTGAAAGATTAGGCTCCACAACCAACAGTTGGGAATATTGTTCCCCATTAAAGATTGTATAGCATTAGGTTCATATTGAGAATGATAAGCAGGCTGCATCCATTGATTTGAGACACCATCTAGATAAGGTACATATCGGGGGTTATTATAGCAAGCCCCACTATAGTATTTACCACCTACATAAGGCTCTTGGGGTGGAGCCCAAGAAGATGCAGGATATGGTGAAATAGGACCATAACTACTAGATCCTATGACCGAAGGCATGATTCTTGAAACATTATGCAAAACAGGCACATAGGGGCCTATAGTTGTATAGGATGTGGACAGTAAATACTGGTTTCCAACTATATTTGGAAAAATCATGGAAGGAATAGGATCACTTCTCTATGGAAGATTCAAAATTGGAGTCACGATAGATTGTGAAGCTGCCACTGGGATGGTGTGTGTGGTGGAGTGCGTACCAAATCTAGAAATTGTGGGGGTAGGAGGAGCATAATCCATGACTTGGATAGAATGCATATTCAAGGGTCTTCTAAGGAGGTAACTCAATAGGAAGTAAGGGAAATATCTTCTAGGGGTAGGAGTCAGCTCCATGGAAGAGACGTTGGTAGCACTAGTTGCACCAAATTCAGAAATGGCTTTTCCTAGGGTGGTTTCCCAAAATGGAGCAATTGGACCGAACATAGTAGCAATTGGATCATTTGGGGTATGTAGCTAGAGTTTTGGCCCTAGCTTGTACGAATGAGTACCTACTAAGGACAATGGATTCCTTAGTAGCAGTTCAATGATATTTGAATTAAAAGTTATAACTGAAATAAAAAAACTAAATTTAAACAAGTTCATTAAGCAAAACAGTAGAAAGTAAATAACATGAAACAAAAACAGTAAATAGTAAATAATGATCTTTATTGATGTTACCTCCAATGTGGAGGTTGGTGAAGTCCGTTGCGCTGGTCTGATGTCGGTGGCTCCGAGCTTCAAGCTGCTTCTTCTCTTTCTCCAATGGTGGAAATGGGCCAAAAGGGGGCTCTCACGGTGAAAGTAGCTCGATGGTGAGCTAGGGTTTCAAGAGCAATTTTGGCAGAGGCAGGATACTTGTGATTGTGGATATTGAATAAGGGGTCTCCATCACTTATTTATAGTTGGAAACCATGCGGTTTCAGCTGTTTAGGGTTTCAGCTGTTTAGGGTTTTTTCCTCATTTTCTTCATTATTTTATATTTCTTATTCCTTTTTGGATATTTTTGGAGGAAAAGAGGGTTTTATGGCCTTTTGGAGGCTTTTTGCATGGTTTTATGGGTTTCTGATGGAAATATGGTGAGAAAATGGACAAATGAGCCATGTAATGGGGTAGATGAGGTAGTGAACCCTTTTTGGGTGTTAACAGGGTATGTATAGAAAATTATGGGGTTCAAGAATATGGTTGTTCCAATATGGATGGGAGCAAATAGTTAGTGATCAGAACATTATTGGGGAGAGAAAACTCTCCTTGTTCTTTTGTCATGGGGACTCCTTCCAATTTCAAAAGAGATCCACTTATCTCTTAAGAGTTAATGTCCATCTCTTGGTCCATATGTGATATTCTTATAGATTTTAAAGGATATTCAGGTGAAAATCCTTGTAGCTGACAATATTGTCTTCAAGGGTATTCTGTCAGTTTGCAAGGTCAAACTGTTTCTAAGGAACCTCTAATAAATTAGACAACTCAAACACTACTCAAACTAAGGAAGAAAACAAATGTGTGAGAGGAGTAGATTGGAAGTCAGGATCCTCACAAGATTTGTTGGATCATCA
Source organism: Pseudotsuga menziesii (assembly GCA_001517045.1). Lineage (NCBI taxonomy): Eukaryota > Viridiplantae > Streptophyta > Pinopsida > Pinales > Pinaceae > Pseudotsuga > Pseudotsuga menziesii. The sequence goes on from LPNX011112677.1 coordinate 178,345, forward strand.
CAACTCACTATATACCGCAGGGTCCAACATTAGAGCGCGACAAGGAATATTGGGACCATACCCTTTCTTGAATACCCGACTACCTGGACAGTACATCCATAGTAATATCTATGATTGTTTTTCTTGATGTATTATGAAGATAAGGTGACCAAAGGGCTTTACTCAGATGGTATTAGGATCCCTAAGTTTGTCTCTTGATATACGCAAGGTATGTGGGAGATCCAATCCATAGTAGTGTTGTCTAATGCACAACCGTATGAAAAGGGCCTTCCTATATATCATCGAGTATGTGAAGTACCTTTCTATATACCTAAAGGGTACGTGAAAGGTCATTCGATATACCAATGATTAAGTGGAAGAACTGCATAGTCCCCGGGATGCAATGTAGACATATAATGACAACTCCTACATTTAACAACAGCGAGACATGTCTCTAACCTATCAAACTCTGCTAATAACTTTTACCCTAGGATAATGTGTTTATTTTATTTTTAATAGTTAGGTAGATGAATGAGGTGAACATCTAAAATAGTAAACCATGTAAGGACGAGGATGTAGATATTTCACTTTATCTTTTAGTGGATTCCCTACCTAAGAGAAGGGAAGAGGTTTAGTTTTCTTTTAACACACAAAACAAATTCCAAAACTGAAATCAAATTACGATTCTTCCATTCAAAACTTCAATCAAAACAATGTCTCCTATTTTTAATTGAAAATAAATTTACGATCTATAAAAATGAACAAAAAAAATCACAAAAACTTTCACACAAAAGCCTTCAAATTTTCTTAATCAAATGAAAAAATGAAACCAAAAGCAACAATTTTTTTTGTTATTTTCGTTATAATAAGAAGTAAATTACAAAATGAAAACTTGAGAGTCTAAAACAACTAATCAAGAGTCCTATCCTACAATATCTTTATGGATTTTTTCAAGATTTGTGGTAAAAATACAAGCTTACACAATCCTTTTATAGCTAACAAAGAAGAAATGAAGAAATATATTTCCTTTTCTTTCCTAAAAATAATATATTAGAGGTCTATCTAGAACCAATTCTTTTCAATATTACCAATTCTTTAACCAAATATGACTGCGGAGATTCTTAAAATCCAAACTCAATCACAATTTCTTGAGAAGAAAACAACCAAGAACACACTCTCCTCCAAAATCTAGATGATCATAGTAACTATTAGAGTTCTACCTTAGAAACTGAAAGATGTATCTAAGCATCGGATATCAAGCTGGGATGCCATACCTTACCAGGTACCGTGCATTGCAAGGTTTTCCAAGAGCGGTGTCTATTCAACAGCGCACCTTGCAAACAATGGCAAAGCAATGGTGTCGCCCTTTGTTAACTGAAAAAAAATGGTGGAACTATGTGTTGCACATAGGAAAAGATAGGTCACCACACTTTTTATACATCCCAGGTGCGGTGGCCCGATGTGATATTTGAAAACATACAAACACAAATAATAAGTGAATTAGAGTCCAAAATACAAATCAAAATGTCAATTGGAAGACTCAATAAGCTAGTAATCTAATGGATCAAAGGTGAGCAGAGGAATATCTATCAATTTCAAAGCAAATTTGTCAAATTACAAGCAAATCTATGAATTGAAAATCAAAACAAAGTTTTCAACTTAACAAAGGACCAAGAATTCAAATCCTCCCTGGCAGCGTCACCGCTTTTGTTGAAGAAAAATGTCAACCACTATAGACAAAGGTTGTTTACCTAGTCTGATTGGTTCATATCTAGAACATAATACATTACAACATAAAGAAACTTTCTCCAGAAGTGTAGATTACTTGAATGAACTACTCTCATACCTTTTAGCAGATGGATCTAAAGGTCTAAACTTGTTATGTTTAAGCTATGCGGTGAATGAACCTGTAATATACATAAAAAGAAAAGTACCACATGAGATTAACAAGATAATCTATGTCTCTATATCAATGACCAAGGAGAAATATAATGAACAAAGAATTATAATGAGCTATACAATGTTAATGGGAAATAAAACATTGTTTGTATTAATAATCAAATAGGGAGATATCACAACCAAGCCTTGATGTTGGGAGCTTCTACCAATGGAACCTATCCTTGAGCTTCACCTTACCTCTAATGACTCCAAGAAGGTCTGAGATTATTTGGCTAGAGTCTTGATACTTTCACACAATCTTTGTCCCTTTTCCCTTGAGGGGTAAGCCACTATTTAAATGCCATAATGGATAGAATGGGTTGACCACTCAAAGTATAAGGTTGTGGGATCATCCCAAGGATAGGGGATGATATCAATCTCCACCTCTTCAGATTTTTATGGGTGTGTTTCCACAAAGGTTCCTTCAATAAACTTCTTGAAACTTCTTATTTTTACCTTTTTAATTGGAGCACTACACTCTACATAAGGGTAACAAGTGGTGTTGAGGGCCACTACTCACTGCAAGAAGGAAAAAATTAGTAGCACCACTTCCTTCTAGTCACCAAATCGTTCTTCCATCTTGAGAACATCCTATTGTCCATTTACAAGCATGGTGGTGGCTTAGATTAAGGGAAAATAAGGGAACATGCCTTCTTTCACCATTTTTTCACTTGAGAGCTTGAGGGATTAGAGAAAAATATGGGATATTCATCTCATAACATGATGGTGGTGATATTTAGGTGTAACAATAAGGATCCCATAAATCATGGAGAAAAAAAAGAAACTTCAAAATTTAGAAAAATATTTGATTGATCCTTATCTTTCTATCCTACCTATAGTTCCTATAAATTGACCATGAAGCCCCCCCATTACAATAAATATTCTCCACCCATCGCTCATACCATTATTCTACTAAAATATTCCTATGATATTAGAAACTCCCTTGAGTATTTCTATTTCACCTTCATTGGAGATTTCAACCTCGTGATGTATGGATGGAGAACACTGATTTGTTAGGAGACCAAGCTCACTCTTCCTTCAGAAAGTTGTTAGGGCTCGCATCATTGCTACTCTGTGTGAATATTAATTCACACTAATATTGGTACCAAGGAACAACTCACAGAGATTTAGAATCAATTGCAGAAGAAATTTGACATGAAACACACTACAATTAGGAGTTGCAGCTGTAAGAATGTATTCAATAATCAAAAGTAGGGATACAATGTGATACACTTGCATGAATAGCAAGACAATTTGAATCCCAAGGAGGTCATTCAAATTGGAAACATGAGAGTGGCTTAGCTTTCAGTTAGCCACACTAAACACATCAGTTAACCACTAATCACAACCATAATTGACTCTAATTGAGCCCTAACAGAATCAGCAGTAGTAATGACTGAGTCTAACTAAATAGAACTCAACTACATGTTAATCAGCAGGTGGGGGCACATATCTAAATCAAGTCAGCTCCAATGAAGTGAACTGAACTCAACTAAGTCATTAAAAGTTGTTGGAGGTGCCTTAAATCACTCCAGTTAAGTCAAATCAGCAAAAAAATAGACAAATAGATGAGGAAGGCGCCTTTCCAACTCAGCTTAACTGATTATTAGGTGAAACAAAATTTAGTTAACTAATTGGTGCACTTATGACAAGCAGATCAACCCAAATTTTCTTCCTGATCGAAGGAGGAATCATAGTTAGTCTCCTTGATTTAAGGAGAAGGCTTAGTTGGCATCCCTGATTGAAGGAATGTACTGGTGCTAATGCTGATGTCGAGGAGTGTGCTTTTGTGTTGATGCGGATGTCAGTAATTCGATTCAATACTTAGGATAAGTGTAATTAGGCAAAATTAACCAAATAAAGATGTTTGGTTTTGATAATGACTCCAACACCCCCCCCCTCTTAAGCTATACTCATGTGGAGGAGTAAAAATAAAATGCTAGAGCCCCATCAACAAAGACCATAGGTCACCTTGTACAAAAAGTAACTCTAAAATGCTCAATATAATGCCAAGTGAGGAAAAAGGGGAAAACCAAGTGGGAAAAAAACCTCCCCTCAACATGAACACTAAAGAAGTAACTAGTCACCTTGATGAACTCACCCCCAACAATGAATGGAGGTAAGTGAAATTTTTCTCAGTAAAGTTCTTGGTGAAAATATCTGGAATCTGCTCATCTGTGGGGAAGTATTGCAGAACAATTGTCCTGTCATGTACCAACTCCTTGATGTAGTGCATGTGGATTTCAACGGGTTTGGTCCTTTGGTGCTGAAATGGATCCATTGAGATATTGATAGAAATTTGGTTTTCACAAAATATGACTGTGGATAAAGCACTACCAATCTAAAACTTAGAGTTGAACTCTTCATCCATTGCAGCTTGCCATCTCAGATATTTCCAAGAATGGGAATAGGAATTTGGATCAGACCCACTCATTAAATAACATTTCTCAGACAGCAAGGAATCATTACAATAAAGAGAAATACCTACTCTTTGAAAATCTAACCAGGTTCTTCTTGGATCAGCAGGATTTCCAATGTTTGTACCGACGGAAGTGAGTGTCTTTTTGGCCCATTTTGGGAGATGGGTGGGAACATTTTAATATGATTCAGATTCTGATATATTATGTTCACTGATATCAGATATCATATCTGAAATATCATAGCCTTCACTCCCATTTTCATTATCAGAAAGATCAACTGAACAAGAGGGAATTCGAGCAGTTTCTTCCTCAACTAGTTCTACCTCTTGGAGAGGTTCTTCAAAGAGGAAACTTCTCTCAATGAATATATGTTTGGTTCTGATATTGAGAAGTTTTTATCCCTTTAATTCCTATGTATACCCAATGAACACACACTCAATACTCTGCGGTTGCAAATCCTTCCTCTTGTCAAGTGGAATTCGAGCCCAAGCAGTGGACCCGAAAACTATGAAATTGGACACATCTCATTTGTTCCCAAAGTATGCTTAGAAAGTAGTTTTTCCTTTCATAGAAGAGTGAGGTGACCTATTCTGAATGTAATAAGAAACATTCATTTCCTCAGACCAAATATTTGCTACCAAACCTTTGGCTTCCAACATGCAAGTAGTCATCTCTTTGAGGACCTGGTTTTTCCTTTCTTTTACACCATTCTACTGGGGTGTGTAGGGAATGAAGTATTGGATTTGGATCCAATATTTAGCACATATTTTCAATAGCTCAGAATTTATATACTCTCCTCCATTGTCAAATCTGAGATACTTTATCTTCCTCCCAAAGGCATTCTCCACAGATGCCTTGAATTCAGTGAATCTTTCAAGAACCTCAGATTTTTTCTTTAGGAAGAAAACTCAAGTGAATCTGGAGTAGTCATCAATAAAGATGAGCACATACCTTGAACCACTCATCTATTTTGTAGGCATGGTTCCACTGATTTCAGAGTGGACCATCCCCAAAATACTTGTTGCATGACTTTCCTTTCCCCGACCAAATTTGTTCTCATGGTGTTTGCCGACAATGCAACCTTTGCAAATTCCACTGGAATATTTGATGGCTGGGAGGCCTTCAACCATGGAATGTTTTTGAAGTTTATTCAAATATTTGAAGTTAAAATGTCCAAATATCTCATTCCAAATACTACTAACTTCATTTCCATGAATCAGAAGGATTATGGGCTTTGCATCCGCCACAAACTTGGAAAACTCATCGGCCTTAGCATGGTGATTTGCTATGCCTATTGAAACGAGTTTCTAAGATGCAATATATGATATCTAAACATAATTTGGGCTGAAAGTAACTCTCTTGGGCACTCTGATGTGTCATTTGATATAGACTGAACATATTGAAGGCCAAGGAGGGTACATGCAGAACATCAAAAAGGTTGCCATGTTCAAGTTTTGCAGTACCTTTTACTTTTGAAATGTTCTGAGAATCATCTCCCATGTATATGGGAATGATTTTGTCAGATTCCAGGGATGAAAATGATTCTTTTCTTGCCATATTATGGTTCAAAGCACCAAAGTATACGAGGAGAGCTCTGGGCTTCGAAACAGTTTCCATGAGAGCATGTCCTCTTTCTGGATGGATGTCTTGATCATGATTATCTCTCTTTGGAACACACTTGGTAAGATTGATATTGTTCCTCTAAAGGAGAAGAGTAATTTCATCAATACTTTTCTTCATGTAGAAATGTTCAAGGTGAAATCCCTTCCCACAATAGGAACACTTGAATTTTTCTTTTCCTTGGTTCCCTTTGTTCTTGTTCTTCTTTGAGTTGGAAGGCTCATCTTGCTGATGGTTCTTCTTCTTTGGCTTGGAAGCATCAAAATTAGTATTTTGATTCTTTTGCTTTCCCTTACCATTCGTATCTTTGGGCCCTAAAGAAAAAAATGCTTGATCTTTGGAGGATATGATGATCCCCATCTGCACAAGATTGATATGCTCATTTGTGAGGGACTCAATGAAGGCATTGAGAGTAGGAATTTTCCAATTTGGGGTTGTTAGATTCCTGGCATGGAATGTGGAAAGAATGGAGAGAATGATCTTATCATCCTCTTTCTCCACTTCACATTGCTTCAACTGGAGCACTAGGTGCTTGAATTTGGTGAAGAATTCATTGAGAGTTTCTAAATTGCTTGGGTGAAGAGAAATCAGGTCATTCTCTAGCTAATAAATCCTCATGTCATCTTGCTTATCAAAGAGATTAGAAAGTTTATCCCAAATTTCATTCGGATTCTTCAAAACAATGATATGGAAATGAAGATATTTGGAAATCGATAGGCACATAAACCCAAAAGCTTCATTCATTTTATTCTAGTATCTTGCCTTGTCTACAACATGGGTTGTCTCTATCTCAGTGTCCATTGTGACTCTATAGGATCCCTTGGAATGCAATTGAATCTCCATGTCCCTGTTCCACTACTAGAAATTGAAAGGAGTAAGAGGATCCATAGAGGAAGCCAATTTTCTATTGTAGCAAATGCAGTAGAAGTCTTCCGAAAAATTGTAAAAAACACAAAAAAGGCACCGTAAGGTTCAACATCCTGTTCTTTTCAGGTTTGCATCACACCTAGCTTAGTCAATCAAGATAGCTTGGTCAACAATTCCTTTGCTTAGGATTTATGTGGTAAACCTTTGGCTTCTGGTGCAGTGCTGGAATTTGTGAGCTTTTTTCTTAAAATGCATCATAGATCCATCAAGGAATCTGTTCAAGAAGTAGATCCTTGTCCTACCGTGGCTCTGATACCATGTGAAAATTGAGTCATAGTAATCTTGGGACCAAGGAAAAACTCATGGATATTTAGAATCAATTGCACAAGAATTTTGACATGGAACACACTTTAATTAGGAGTTACAGTTGTAAGAATGTATTCAATAATCAAAAGTAGGGATACAATGTGATACACTTGCATGAATAACGAGACAATTCGAATCCCAAGGAGGTCATTCGAATTGGAAACATGAGAGTGGCTTAGCTATTAGTTCACCACAATAAACACATCAGTTAACCATTAATTAAAACCATAATTGACTCTAAATGAGCCATAAATGAATTGGAGGTAGTAATGAATGATTCTAAGTGAATAGAACTCAACTGCATGTCAATCCATAGGTGGGGGCACATATCTAACTCAAGTCAGCTTCGATGAAGTGAACTAAACTCAACTGAGTCACCAGAAGTTGTTGGAGGCGCCTTAAATCACTCCAGTTAACTAAAATCATCCAAAAATAGAAAAATATATGAGGAAGGTGCCTTTCCAACTCAGCTTAACTGATTTTTAGATGAAACAACATTCAGTTAACTAATTGGTGCACTTATTACAAGCAGATTAACTCAGATTTGCTCCATGATTCAAGGAGGAATCCTAGTTAGCCTCCCTGATTGAAGGAGAAGTCTTAGTTGGCCCCCCTGATTGAAGGAGTGTTCTACTATTGATGCTGATGTCAAGGAGTGTGCTAATGTTGATGGTAGTAATTCGAGTCAATTCTTAGGATAAGTGGGTAATTAGTCCAAATTGACCAAATAAAGATGTGTGGGTTGGATAATGACTCCAACACTGTGAGGTAACCCTCGTTCTATATACATCCCATTATTTTAATAAAAAATAAATTGATTCTTTGATTCCTTCAATACGCGTGTCGAAGAATTCGTGATGTTAGTTTAAATTTGCTTATATGTTCTTAACTCTAGTTATTAGTTTAAATTTGCTTGTATGTTCTTAAATCTAGTTATGTGCATGCTTAACATAGTTTTTGTTTTTTTTTATTAGTTTTTTTAATTTACCCTATTCAAAATGATAATAAGGTTTCCATAAAGCTTATTAAGTATCTTTTGGGACATACTCATTTGCAAAAACCAATAATAGTTTTGGAAGCTCCACCGGTTTTGATCCATCTCAATTCCTGGTTCTGTTCAACCACTTTTCTCTCTTAGTTTTTTCAGTTGGTATTTCTTTGTTTACTTGATTTTTGTTTTTTTTTTCTATATGAGTCTTTACAATGATGAAACTGGCATGAATCCACCCTCTTTTTTTTATAATAATCAACCCATAGTTACCTACCTTATACATTAATTAAATCATTTTTGTCTTATTACCTAGTTTCATAGATTCCGCTCTATGCTAGTTGCCTTCCACATGTCCTAGAAGTCAACACATGCCAAAAATGAGTCATGGAGTTCTTGGGAAACATCCTAGAAACCCATTTTAGCATGTTTGTTTTATTCCAAATCCTCCAAATCACATATTTTCTATTAGAATATAATCCGTTAGGGATTATAATATTGTAAATAAATAAATAGGAATAGTTGGAAGCCGAAAAGGCTGGACGGAAGGTGAAATAAACCATCACATGAATGTATAAATGAATGCTTAGCCATGAATAGATTAATTTGAATCGGGATTTATACCTAACAAGTGGTATCAGAGCAGGGCTGTCTGCCATAACTCCTGGCTGCCATTCTGCTTGCCAGTCCATTGCCAGACTGCTCCATCAGTCTGCCAGTCGAGTCGCATGCAGTGGTTACTCCTCTCCCCAGCCTGTGCACATTCATTTGTATGCTTTATTCTTGTGCTGCAATTTTGTAGAGAAACCAAACCCTAATATATCCTGCGATTTGTGTATATCAGTGTGACTGCGTTGTTGAGTTTGTGTGCTGAGGAAACCCTAATGAGTTGAGCGTTTTGTATGTGGCTTATTCTGGTGATTATCCTGAGTCGCGACCTCTGCCATTCTAGCCCACATAATTCTCACCATGATGCCGAACTTCTCGTTCCCGTCTTTCCAATTTCATCCTGATGGACACTTTCAAGTGTCTTTGTGGCCCATTTAGGAATCTTCCGTATTGCTGCGAGTGATTAAAACTGCTTGCATTCCCTTGAAGATTGAAGTTGCTTTGAGCTTGAAGTTGTGACCACTGCATGAGAAGATTGTTGATTGAGACACAACCTTTATCAAATCACACGACTGTAAGAGGTATGTTGAAGATTTCCACATTGTTGCAAATGCGTTGATGTGAAGATTGAGCTGAAGAAAGAAGACTGTTGCATTGAAGAATAGGACTGAGAACTGAGGTGTTGAGGCTTGCCCTCCTCATTCTTGTTCTGTTACAAGTTATCCTGTCTGGTCAGGGTTGAGGTCTCTCTACTGTGACCTCAAGAGTTCCAGATAATTGCTGCTAATCATTTGATTTTGCAGAAGTATAGTTTGGTGCTTGATTTTTGCACAGACTTCTGGTGCCTCCACGCATAACATATTATGTAGAAGAATGATGCTGTGTATTTGAAGCTCATGACTGATATATTTTGTGTATTTAAGAAGCTTGCTATATGCTATAAACTTGCATTGTACACCTTGGCAGAGACTGTAGACCTGCAAGGTTATTGTTTTTCTCTTTGTCATATCAAGTTTATTATTGTAAACTAACAGTTGTAAAGATGCACTCTTTTGCATCTAGTATTGGTGCTGCCCTAGCTGGCAAAGACCAATCCAAAGACCCTTCCAAGGGAGATTGCAGCAAGAGAGGCAGAGGGGGTAGAAGCAAAAGATCAAAGTTGCAGTGCAAGCGTTGTGGAAAGACTGGGCACACATCAGATCAGTGTTGGGCTTCATGGGACTCCATCAAAGACAAGCAC
>LPNX011112677.1:191449-215778 GCA_001517045.1 Pseudotsuga menziesii
ACAATATAATCCGTTAGGGATTATAATATTGTAAATAAATAAATAGGAATAGTTGGAAGCCGAAAAGGCTGGATGGAAGGTGAAATAAACCGTCAGATGAATGTATAAATGAATGCTTAGCCATGAATAGATTAATTTGAATCAGGAGTTATACCTAACATTTTCTTTTTCTGAAAAGCTGTCTATTTTATTGAGATTTAAGGCAAAAGGAAAAGCTAGACTAGGTGTAGTTGACTTGTTTTTTGCCAACATCATCCTCCCTCCTTTTCTCTTAATAAAATCATGTATGATTTGTCTTTCCAACCCTCATTATATTTCCTACTTGACTTAGCCAATTCGTGAGCATCTTGGTGGATTTGGAAATTGCTTTATGCACCTATGGGGGATTTGACTAGATTTAGTAACCCTGCTTTTTGACCTTTTCGAATGGAATCCTTATGCATTCAAATATATCATGTAATTATATATTTCAAAATCCTATTAATTCATAATATTGGTTATTGTACACTTACTCAATACATATTAGTGTTATGCTCCAATTTCAGTCTCCTTTGGTGTAAATTTTGCATGTTTGATTAGCAATTTTGTGAGTGTAATTTTTCTATATCTTGGGTTCAATTTCCACATGGTATCAGAGCCTTTGTAGATCTATTTCTCTCCTTCCATATTTATATTGTAGGTTTGACATCTTTACTGGGAGCATATTCTGCAGACTGAAGGGCACAGTTTTTGAGCTATGGGCCAATCTCAAAAGATCATCTTGACTCCATTCAATTTATTTCAGTGGAAAGCTAGGATGGAGATATTGTTGAGAGAGAAAGGTATCTACATGGTGACTATGTAAACTAAGGTAGAGCCCAATGCAGCTACATAGAAAATCAAATGGCACAATAGGAGGGATGAGGCCTATGGTCTTTTGTGTCTGAGCACTTCAAGAGACCTCCTCTTCCATCTTGATGGATTGAAATCACCTAATGAAGTGTGGGAGAAGCTTGTAGATATTTTTGGAAAGACATATGAGATGAGAGGACATCAAATTGAGAATGAGTTGATCTCCTTGAGTCCTAGTAGCTTCGAATCCTTGCAACTCTAGTTTTCCAAGTTTAAAGCCCTTTTTATGCAGCTAAAATAGTGCGGGATTGAAAAGAAGGAAGACAAACTAGTTTTGGCCATACTCTCTAAGCTTGGCCCTGACTATTCATTATTTTTTTCGACCTTCCATTCCACCAAGTTGACACCTCGAGCTTGGAAGATGCCTAAGCTTGCAAAGTTCATGGAATCCCTCACACAGGAACAAGATAAGTTGGTGATGATGGGCACCATCAAACCTTCCAAAGACCAATATTTGGTTGCTTAAGATTCAAGGGTGGATTCAAAAAGAAATAAAAAATCTAAAAATCCACCTGAGCAAAAGAGAGACAAGAACAAGTCTCAAGAGGAGCCCCAAGGTTCCAAGAAGAAATCCTAGAAGAAGAAGAACAAAGGAGAAATGATCAAGTGTGCATACTGTAGTAAGGGCTATCATCCTGAGAGCTCTTGTGTGAAGAAGCAAATTGACATGTTGACCCAACTCCTAGAGAAGAATAACATCTCCCTTCCTGATTGCTCAAAGAAGAGGGAAGGAGGATCAAATTTAGAAGAAAGAGAGAGAGTACATGCCTTGGTTGCTGGCACATCAAGCTCACCTAGCTTCATCATAGACTTTGGAGATTCTAGACATGTGGTTTCGACAAAAGAGGCATTCTCCTCTCTTAACATGTCGAAAGGTCCACCAATATTTTTGGGAGATGACTCTCTCACTGACAGTTTGGGGAAGCGGAGGATTGATCTTGACCATGGTAAGTTCAATAATGTGTTGTATGTTCCAAGTCTTGCCTCTAATCTCTTATCAGTGTATCAAATGACTCACACTGGGTCTCCAAAAAAGGTCATATTCTCCCCTAATGATGTTGAAATCACTAAGATTTCAAATGGTAAAGTCATAGCAAAAGGTGTTGTTGATCACACTTCGAAGGTATACATGTTTTCCCATTTTCTACCCTACTCAAACCCCTTTGCTCTTCTGATTCATGCTAATGAGGCAAGAAAGATTTGGCATGAAATATTTGTCCATCTTAACTACAGTTATATTTCTGATTTGAGTGAAAAATATATGGTCATAGGGTTACCAAAGATCAAGTTTTCTAAGGGAGTCTGTCAAGGTTGTATCCTAGGAAAAAACCCAAAGCACAAATCTGAGAGAGCTAGTCATGAGAGAACCTCTACACCTCTTGAGTTGATCCATAGTGACATTGCTGGTCCATTTCCTCATATTTCCATGAGTCAAGCCAAATATACACTAACCTTCATAGATGAATTTTCCAAGTATTGTTGGGTTCACTTCCTAATGCATAAGTCTAAATTTTTTGACCTCTTCAAAGTCTTTAAAGCCTTGGTTGAAAACCAGTCTAGGAGGAAACTAAAGATCCTCAGATCTGACAATGGTGGTGAGTATGTCAAGTCTGACTTCATTCATTATTGTAAAGATGCAGGTATTCAAATGCAGCATTTGATCCCTTACACACCACAGCAAAATGGTGTTGTTGAGAGAAAGAACAGATCACTGAAGGAGATGGCAACCTACCTGATGGAGGCTAAGAATTTTCCACCAAAGTTTTGGGCCAAGGATATAAAATATGCATCCTACATCCAAAATAGGGTGCCTCATAAGCAGCTTGATGGTATGAATCCTTTCAAATATTGGAGTGGGCACAAGCCAAATGTGACCCATTTCAGGATTTTTGGCTCAAAGGCTTGGGCTAGAATTCCAACTGAAAAGAGAAAAGATTTGCAACCCAAAAGCCAAGAGTGCCTATTTGTTAGGTATTCTAAATATTCAAAAGGGTACAAGCTGATAAACTTGAGCACTAACAAAGATTTCATTGAAAGAAGTGTTCACTTCCAAGAAGAGCCTTTAGTAGCAGTTGAAGTTGGAGATTCTTCTTCACCACCAGATCCATTGATTGTAAGTGGAGAGACTAATGAGTTTGCTGATTCTGATATGTTTGATAATGATTATTTGATTGCATATATTGACATTACTATAAGACCAAAATGGGAATCAAATACCATTCATGCACCTGGGGAACTAGCTAGAAATCCTAGTGACAATAGGAGGATTAGATCTCAATTTGAGAGTTCCCTTTGTGTGAAAGATCCTCTATTTGCTGAGAAGTGATATTTGATGGTTGAATCAGATCCATGGACATATGAATATGCATCACATGATACTAGATGGAAAACATCCATGAAATAAGAATTCAACTCGCTTCAGAAGAACAACACTTGGGAACTGGTTGATCTTCCCCCAGGGAGGAAGCTAGTTCAATGTGAGTGGGTTTTCAAGACCAAGTTTTCTGCTGATGGTTCACCTTTGAAATATAAGGAAATTTTGGTAGCAAAGGGCTACTCACAAGTACATGGTATTGACTACAATGAAACCTTTGAACCAGTGGCAAAGATGGACTCCATAAGGAAGCTTTAGCCATTGCAGCTTCGAAGCAGTGGGAGGTAAATCACATGGATGTGAAGTGTGATTTCCTAAATGGAGATATCACTGAATAATTTTACATGCAGCAACCTGAAGGGTTTGTTTCTAATCCATATTTATTTTACAGGTTAAATAAATCATTGTATGGGCTCAAGCAAGCCCCCAAGCCTTGGTATGCCAAGATTGATGGATTTATGCTGTCATTGGGTTTTGTTCGATGCAATTCTGATCCTAATGTATATTTGAAGCTTATTCATGGTTCTTTGATGATTATTGTCTTGTATGTGGATGACCTTTTGACTACAGGAATTTCAAAGAAATAGATTTCCTCCTTGAAGGATGCAATGAACCATGCATTTTCTATGACAGATTTGGGATTGTTGAGCCAATTATTGGGTCTTGAAATTACTCAATCCCAACATGGAATCAAAATACATTAGTACAATTATGCCTTATATTTTCTGAACAAGTTCAACATGAAATATTGCAAGCCAAGAAATACTCCCTTCCTTTTAGGAGTTAAGCTTGAACAAGCAGGTTCTTCTCCAAATAATACACTGTATAGGAAGTTGATTGGGTGTTTGCTTTATATTACACACACTCAACCTGATCTATATTATGCGATTAGTGTGGCTTCAATATACATGGATGAGCCTCATGAGATCCACTGGAGAGTAGCCAAAAGGATCCTAAACTTTGTTCAAGGAACAAGAACTCATGGGATCTTCTACAAAGAAAAATATGATCTTGATTTGAGTGGGTTTACTGACAATGATTGGGCAGGTGACAACACAGTTTGAAAGTAAACATAAAGATATGTGTTCATGCTTGTAGAAGGACCAATCATATAGTCAAGCAAGAAGCAGAGTGCCATAGCACTCTCATCTACAGAAGCAGAGTAAAGAGGAGTTGTAAATGTAGCAACTTAATGTTTGTGGTTGCAGGGAATACTTGGAGAATGTGGCTTTGAATCATAGTTTTCAACTGTTATCTACTGTGATAATCAGAGCACCATTCAAATATGCAATGATCCTATTCAGATACAGTGAACCAAGCACATTGAGATCCATATGCACTACATTAGACAGCTTGTGCATTATGGTACCATTCATCTACTCTTCTGTGCATCTTCAGAACAAGTAGTAGACATCTTCACCAAAAAAATTTGTGAGAAGACATTCAGAAATCTCAAATCACTACTAGGGATTTCCAATCATGCTGTGAAGCATGATTGATGACAATATTTCCAAATTTTGTTTTCCTGTCCATGTTTAAGGGAGGATTTTCCCACTGGTTTTTTGCCTCTCTCCTTGGTTGTATGGACAAGCAGTGTGTAAAGGGTGACTAAGCCTTGTTTCTAGGCCCTATATTTTTCTAATATTTACTCATAAAGTCAGGCTTAAGGGGGGGTGTTAGAATAATCAACCCATAGTTACCTACCTTAGACATTAATTAAATCATTTTTGTCTTATTACCTAGTTTCCTAGATTCCACTCTATGCTAGTTGCATTCTACATGTCCTAGAAGTCAACACATGCCAAAATTGAGTCATGGAGCACTTGGGAAACATATTGGAAACCCATTTTAGCATGTCTGCTTTATTCCAAATCCTCCGAAGCGCATATCTTCTTTTTCTGAAAAGCTGTCTGTTTTATTGAGATTTAAGGCAAAAGGAAAAGCTAGACTAGGTGTAGTTGACTTGTATTTTGGCCACATCATCCTCCCTCCTTTTCTCCTAATAAAAGAATGTATGAGTTTTCTTTCCATCCCTCATTAGCTTTCCTACTTGACTTATCCAATTCGTGAGCATCTTGGTGGATTTGGAAACTGCTTTATGCATCTATAGGGGATTTGACTAGATTTAGTAACCTTGCTTTTTGGAATTTTCAAATGGAATCCTTATGCATTCGAATCTCTCATGTAATTATATGTTGCAGCAGCCTATTACTTCATAAGGTTGGCTATTGTAAACTTACTCAATACAGATTAGTGTTATGCTCCAAGTTCAGTCTCCTTTGGTGTAAATTTTGCATGTTTGATTAGCAATTTTGTGAGTGTAATTGTTCTATCTCTTGGGTTCAATTTCCACACTTTTAATCAATATGATCCTTTGTTCCTTAAAATCATCCTCTTCAATATTTTTTTTCTGTACACAAAAGTGCTTAAAATTGTTGTTTTTTGAACAAAGATATCTTTGCCTCTTGGATAAGGATTTGCGTGATTTTTTTTTCAAACCATCTATTCTTTCTATAGAAATTCAAATATGTAATTTTTTTTATTATTTTTTCTTCAAACGTTACAAAAGGCATCTGATTTTTACCTTCCAAAAGAAAATAAAGTGCTGAAAATTGTCATTTTTTGAACGAATATATATTTACCTCCTAGACTCATATTTGTATGCTTTTTTTCAAACCATATATATTTTTGAGAGGAATTAAAATATGTAATATTTTTATGTCAATTCGTATTCAAAATTTATAGAAATAAATATTATTTCTTTCCTCAAAAAAGGAAAATAAAAAAATGTGTTAGCAACAATTTTCTTTTTAATTTTGCTTAATAATCTTTCTATGATTTGAAAATTGAATTCTTAGTTGTAGCCTTTCTACGTTGAAGTGATATTTTTAAGAAAATTATAAAATTAGTGTTGGGAAATTTTCATTTATGTTCAAAATTTATTTTCTTAGTTATATGATCTACACACCACCAATGCACACAAAACACTCCCTAATTTAAAATGTCGTTGGTTCATGTCGCCAACGAAGCCTTAAAAAAACAATAACTTAACAAAAATTAACCTCAATTAAGGACCAAAAACAATATTCTATTTAAGTTAGGATAGTGGGGATATGAATCCAAATAATTCCCCTTCATCACTTATATTTGAGGCATAGATGTTGAATTTTAGGGTACCAAAATCTCCTAGTATTTGTTGACATGGTTACAACTAATTTGTTGGATAGGCCTCTCCCTTAGGAAGGTCAAAGTCACAATATTGTTTTCGGAGGTCTAAGTGGAATGTCACACTCCACTCTATACCAAAGGATGCCTACTTATAGCCCTCACTGCATTTCCAGTCCACCTTACTAGGGGTGCAACGGTCAAAGACTGAAGTGGGAAATTCACCTACATGGACATGTCATGGATGGGGTAAAATAGATACCATTATTCTAGGGATATTTTACCAAGGATCCATGTTGGTAGGAGGATATCCCTTGGACAATATTGGTCTTCAAGGACGTATTGTCTAACTCGGATTTCATTACCCTACAGAGGATATGATTTGCAAGGGATTATAACTGTTTATATAGGTATTTGCATGCTATCATACGTCATATGTTAGCGAGTATTTTTGTTTCTAGGTAGTGATTTCTTGTTGGAATTCTAGAAAAAAAATTCTACTCACCTATTGTCACATGGGATTGCAGTAGAGTTTTAGATTGTGTTTTTTTCCTAAGTGCTACTTTTATTGAGATCTCTCCTTGTACACACATGACTGTAGTTGGATTTTTGAGCCTTTAATAACCCTCTTCTATTCTTATGACACTTCTTCATCATTCCTCCTCTGAGTTACTGTCATAAAATTTGGGGGTAGTCACCAAAATTTGATTCATTGGATTGTTTTCATTATACCCATAGTTGAAATCATTTCACTCTCTTTGGAACCCTTTTCAAAATAATTACAGTTGAGATTGATCATTACCACTTAGATCCCTTTTCCACATGTAGTCCTATGGCTACTAATAGTCCTTCATCTAGAAGAAAAATACCCGATCCCTTTTATGGAGGCTTGGTTAGAGAAGGATCTAATGTGGGGAATCCACCATCTAGAATCCCTCCCATTGGGAACCCTATAGTTGGGAATGCACATAATAGGAACCATCCCATTGGAAAATGACCTACTGGGAACCCTCCCATTAGGAGCACACCTTTGTGGAACCCTCCCATAGGAGACCCACCTTCAAGGAGCCTCCCTTATGGAAATACCCCCACTGGAAAGTCACCCATAGAACATGTTGAAATGGGGAACCCATACACAAGTTACTTTTCGATGGGAAAACCTTCTTCTAATAACCCCCACATATGAAATCCACCCTCATAGAAACCCCCTAGGGGGAATCCTTCCCTAAAAAATACTCCACTTGTAGGTCCCATGACTGTGAGTCTGTCATTTATGTCTAGCCTCATGTGAGAAACATCCTGCAATCAATAATGAAAATGCATGATATAACATAAATAACATAAAAAATAAGTAATTTTGTTGATTTCGGGCCACTTCGAAGGGGTAACCTCCTTTGATCAAGATCAATACAAATAACTCATGGATTCCTTCATTGTCCTCAACACATACTTATATACTAAGTCTAATATAAACAACTATTACACCCCATAAATTTGGGATAATGCAATATACTCATGGGATAACTTACAAATCATATGATTCCAACAAAAATATACTAACAAAGTAAAGAGAAGGGTTGACACGGGTTCGTAACATCCCCTCCCTCTTAGAAAATTTTTGTCCTCAAATCTTTAGATGTGGAAATTGTTGTTGGATCTGAATGAGTGGTTCCCATGTAGCATCCTTTGGTTGCATGTTGTGCCACTGAATCAATACCTTTATGAGGGATCAAGAGTGAAGCTAACAAGTGCACCTATTGAGGATGGCCTTCGGCTCCAAAATGATGGATCCTTCATTATCCATACGTGGTAAAATAATTTGTTCTCTAATGTTGGTTCCAATAAATTTATTAATACAAGAGACATGACCCAATCTTTTGAAGAACCTTATATGACCCATAGAACTTTGGATTCAGATTATGATGCACTTTGAGTTGCAGGGAGGATTTCTTGTAAGGTTGTAGATGAAGAAAAACCAAATCAATGAATTTAAAAGTGCACTCAAAATGGTGCTAATCAACTTGTTGTTTCATTCAGTTTCTTGCCATGTGAAGATTGTCCTACAAAATGTGAAGAATCTAATCTCGGTTTCAGAGAACCATGTCAACTGCTTGAACTTGTGAACTGCTGTGGGTGTATTGAAGGAGCATTAGCGGTGCCTGACCATAAACTGTTTCATATGGAGTCATTTTATATGTAGTGTGGTAGGAGGCTTTGTACCTCCATTCAATGAGAGGGAGCCACTTTTCCCATTGATGTTGTTATTTAGAGGTAAAGAAACGAAGATAACTTTCCAAACATTTGTTGATAACTTCAGTTTGACCATCTGTTTGTGGGTAATACCATGAACTCATATTCAATTTGGTGCTAGCGTAAAGAAATATTTCTGTCCAAAATGACTTATGAAAGTTGCATCGCAATATGAGAGAATCGAAGCAGGGATTCCATGAAGGTGGAATATCTAGTCCATGAAAATTTGTGTAACTGAGAAGGAAGTATATGGATGGATAAGGGAACAAAAATGACTATATTTGGAGAGTTTATCAACCATAACCAATATCACTATCTTCCCTCCATATTTAGGGATCCCTTCATTGAAATCCATCAAAATATATATACAAATCCATGTAGGTATTGGAAAGTGTTTGAGCAATCCTTGAAGGAGTGTCGTTTGACCCTTGTGGCACTTGCAGGTATCACATTCAACCACCATTTGTTGAATTTCCATTTTAATTCCCTTGCAAAAGAAGTTGCAGCATTCTTATGCATACATTTTGAGGAACGCAGAGTGCCTTGCTGATGGAGAAGCATTTAGTTCATAAAAGACAACCTATTTAAGATATGTTCTCTGGGGAAGCACTATACAACCCTTATTTCTTAGAGAAGCATCATCCCAAGAGTAACATGGTACAGTAGAAGGGTTATTGGCCAACTGTTGGATGATTTTAAATAATGAAGAGTCATTTACATAGCCTTGCTAAACATATTGCAACCAATTTGGAATAGGCATAGAAATAACTAAAAGAGAAAGGTGGTCATCAAATGTGCAAGAAATATCATTCACTGCAAGATTATCCTTACCCAAAATTTGATGTATATCCAAGGGAGTAGTGGAGACCAGTGATGGTTGGATCTGAATGGAATGGATTTGAGTGATGACAACATGTGAATTCTTCTTAAGGAGATTTTACATGTGATGTGAACTAATGATGATGAGAAACCCTCGGTGTAAGCCCTTCAATGTGTGTTTTTTCCCACTGACTAAAAACTGCATCCAAAGTTTAGCAAAATACCATAAGATGGGTTCAAGTGTTCGTAACAATTTAGTGCCCAAAACCACATCACAACCTCCTAAGGGAAAGGAAAAAATGACATAGCACAATTTATAATACCCAATAGAGATACACACATTGTGACACTTCCCCTTGCAAGGTAAGGTTCCCCCATTGGAAATCACTGTCAAAATTCCATATGCTAAGCTATATTATCAGCATTTAATTTCAATTTCATAACAAAAGCATATAGATAGGATCACTGAAAGAAACAGTATCACAAGAACAACACAGATTTATCCTAGGAAAACCTTAATGGGAAAAACCTAGCAAAAGCTTCCTGAATATAGATGCCCCAAAAGATAAAAGGTAAGACTCAAAAGACTGAGCCTCCTCCTTCTCCAGCTACAACTCTTTCTCTCTCTCTCTCTTATGCGCTACACAAGTGAGTGCGTGTGTCTCAAATGAGGAGTGCCTCCCTCTATTTATATTCTTTCATTCACTTAATATTTTACTTAGTTATGTAGGCTAAATCCTAACTCAGTTATTTTTAGGCTCGAGTAACCACAACTAGGGTACTAATGAACCGACTTACAATGGAGGGGAATTCCTCATGACTTTTAGTAATTCTCTTGATAGGAACATAGGGGTACAAATAAATAAAAGTGATTCTCCTGATAGGAGCATTGGGGACCACTAAAAAATATATTTATAATATTCTCCAAAGTTACAATAATTCAACACTCCCCCTTAACGAGAAGGGTATTCTATAAAAACAACAACAGCAACAGTAGGAGAAAGATGGCATCATCAACATCATCAGGGTGATACATCTATAGATCATCAGAAGCCTTTTCATCATCTTCAACATATAGTCTTCATATTCAATCTTTGGTAATAGAAACACTTTGACTGCTCGATCGACAACATCAACACTTTGACGTTTCAATCAGGAACAATATCATCATCATCATCATATTCTGAAATTTCGAACAACAACATCATCATCATCATATTCTGAACTTTTTATCAGCAACATCATCGTCATCATACTCTGAAATTTTGATCAGCAACATCATCATCATCACACTCTGATCTTTCGATCAACCACATCATCATCATTACACTCTGATCTTTCAATCAATAACATCATCATCATCACACTCTGATCTTTCGATCAGTAACATCATCATCATCACACTGATATTTCGATCAGTAACATCATCATCATCAACAACAACCTGCAATCCAAAGTATGAAGACTAAATTCTACAAATCACTTTAGGACCTAAGTCCAAGGATGATGCAATCCTACCACATTCTCAAGGATCGAAGTCACTGGATTCATTCTGAACAAAAGTTCAAGGATGATACAATCCTACCAAATTCTTTGGCACCGAAGCCTCCGGATACCTTTCTGAACCGAAGTTCAAGGATGATGCAATCCCACCACATTCTCAGGGACCAAAGCCTCTGGATACCCTTCTGAACCGAATTTCAGGGATGATGCAATCCCACCACATTCTCAGGGACCAAAGCCTCCAGATGCCTTTCTGGACCAAAGTTCAGAGATGATGCAATCCCACAAAATTCTCAGGGACTGAAGCATTTGGATACCTTTCTGAATTGAGGTTCAGGGATGATGCAATCCCACCACATTCTTGGGGTCCAAAGCCTCCGGATACCTTTCTGAATCGAGGTTTAGGGATGATGCAATCCCACCACATTCTTGGGGACCGATGCCTCCAGATACCTTTCTGAACCGAATTTTAGGGATAATACAATCCCACCACATTCTCGGGGACTGAAGCCTCCAGATACATTCTGAACAGAAGTTCAAGGATGATACAATCCTACCACATTCTCGAGGACTGAAGTCCCCAAATAACTTCTGGACAAATGTCACGGGATGATACAATCCCTCTTCATTCTTGAGGACCAAAGTCACTGGATCACTTTTGGACAAATGTCCCGGGATGATATAATCACACCACAACATCATTGCTCCCCCTTTCGAGGAAGGTCTTTCTGAACAACACCAAGCTTGTCTCGAAAGTGTTTGAACATTATTCGAGATAGAGGCTTTGTCAACACATTAACAACTTGTTTATCAGTACTCACATACTGGAGCTTTATGGCTCCCAACTATATCATATCTTGTATGTAGAAGTACCAGATTTCTATGTGCTTCGATCTATCATGGAACATAGGGTTCTCCGACAACTTTATACAACTTTGGTTGTCACATAGAATCTCAGTAGTATCCATCTCTAGATAAAAGAGACCCACCATCAGCTTTTGAAGCCATATGGCTTCACAACTAGCAGAGCAAGATGCTATATATTCTGCTTCCGCCATGCTAAGAGAAATGCTAGAATGTTTCTTGCTAAACCATGAAATCATAGTAGACCCCAGACAAAAGCATCCACCTAATGTGATCTTCCTGTCTGAGACACTTTTGGCCCAATATACATATGTATAGCCATACAATCTGTAACCATGGTTTCCTTCATAGTATAGACCAAATTTTATAGTCCCCTCCAGATACCTCATCACATGTTTTGCAGCTATCAGGTGAACCCGTCTAGGTTGAACTAGATACTGACTCAAGGTGTTCACAGAAAAACAAATGCCTAGTCTGGTATTTGTTAGATACATCAATGACCCAATAATATATCTGTATTGAATCACACCCACTAACTCTGACGAGTCATCAGCTAACAACTTCAAGTTGGAATCCATGGGTGTGGCCATGGATTTACATTCCAACATACCAAATCTCTTTAAGATTTCTACTACATAGTTTCCCTGATTAAGAAATATTCCTTCTTAATTCTTCTAGACTTCCAGACCTAGGAAATAATGCATTAGACCAAGGTCTTTTATCTCAAATTCTTCAGCAAGCTTCTTCTTTCATTCTACAATATGTTTCTCATTGCCTGTCAGAAATATATCATCCACATATAGTAATAGTATGACAGGTTCATCTTCTATAACCTCAAAGTGAAGGTTAGGATCGGCTTTACTCTTGGAAAATCCCATGCTTGTCAAGAAACTATCTATCCTTCCATACCAAGCTCAGGGAGCTTGCTTCAGGACATACAGGGCCTTCTGCAACTTTCATACGTGATTTCATCTATCTTCAACTTCAAATCCTTGTGGTTGTTCTATGTATACTTCCTCTTCAATCACACCATTCAGGAATGCTGTTTTCACATCCATCTAGTGTAAGTACCACTTCATCATGGATGCAAGTGCCATGATGGCTCTAATCAAAGTATACTTTGCTACTGGTGCAAATGTATCTTCATAATCAATTCCCTCTTTTTGAGAGAAACCTCTGGCCACAAATCTTTCCTTGTATTTCTCTATGCTTCCGTCAGCTGCATGTTTTATCTTGTAGATCCATTTGGAGGATACTACACTCTTTCCTTCTGGCTTGGAAACTATATCCCACACATCATTCTTCATTATTGACTAGTATTCTTCGGTCATTTCTTCTACTCATTCTTTATTCTCTACCACTTCTTCGTAGTTTGAAGGTTCTTGATCTACACGATCACACACCAAAGCTACATAGTTGGAAAATGTCTTGGGATTCTTACTTACTCTTGTGCAGCCTTTAAGAGCTCCATACTATTTCTTCTTGTTGTATAATCTCTCTTGCCCAAGTAAGATTTCTCTTTGGTGACATCTCCGTCATAGGAGGTTCCTGTGATTATGTCATGTCATGATCTTTAGGAGCTCAATATTTAGGGAGGAATGTAGTCTCTATATTTCTGGGAGGTGCATCTTCCTCATATATTTCTTCATGTTGGAATTTCCTAGATCTCTTGAGAGATGTTTCTTCATCAAATGTTACATCTCTACTAATTTCCATGTGATGGAATCCAGGAATGTAAATTATGAATGCCTTGAATACTTCACAGTATCCAACAAATATCCCCTTCTTTCCGGAAGGGTCCAACTTGGTTCTTTTCTCTTTTGGTATATTAATATATACTGGACAACCAAATATTTTGAGGTGACTTACCTCAAGCTTCTTTCCCGTGAACATCTCTTCTAGAGTCTTGAATCCAAGAGTACTTTGAGATATTCTATTATGTACATAGACAATAGTTCTTGTTGCTTCTGCCCATAGATGCATAGAAACATATTGATCATATATCATTGTCTTCACTACCTCCATGATGGTTTTGTTCTTTCATTCCACAACACCATTCTGCAGAGGATTGTAGGGAGTGGTTAATTCCCTCTCGATTCTGGCATCTTTATAGAAGGATTCAAACTCTTTTGAAGTATACTCTCTGCCATTGTCTGATCAGGGTCTTTTGATTCTCTTGTCTAAAATATTCTCTATCAAGGATTTGAATTCCTTGAATTTCTCAAACACTTCACTCTTTGCTTTCAAGAAGTATATCCAAGTCTTTCTTGAATAGTCATTAATAAATGTAATATAATATTCAAAGCCACTTAAATATGTAGAGGAAATTGGACCACACACATCTGAATGAATCAATTCCAATGTACCTTTTGTTTTTGTTTCACTCTTCGAAAATGGATTGTTGATGTTCTTTCCTTTTGCACATCCCTTGCAAATGCCTTCATGTTTGATCTTCATTTATGGTTGTCCTTTCACTACTTTGTTCACATGGGGTAGTGCCTTGTAATTGATGTGGGAAATACTTCTATGCCATAGTTCACTAGGGTTAGTGGACTCATGAACAAGGGTTGTTTTTGAATGTCCGTTGAGTTTTTATAGACCTCCTTCTTCTTCACTGATAACAACTGCATCTTCAATTTTCTTTCCTTTGGGACACATGAGTACTTAACCATCTATGAATGCAACTATGAATGCTTTCTTATCTAAGGTTGAGATAGAAAGTAGATTCTTCTTTAGACCTGTTACATACAATACATCCTTCATCTTCAGGGTATTTCTTGAATCAATCTTGTAGCTTGCTTCACCAACTCCTTTGATCAGATATTGATAGTCATCTCCTAGGGATACTTTCTTAGGAGAGTTATTTTCTTCAAGTTTGGACAAATTTTTATTGTGCCCCGTCATGTGCTTTGAAGCACCACTATTAATAAGCCAAGTGTCTTCTCTGGGTGTTATAGTTCCAGAGAGGGAAGATAATAGTACATACTCTACTGCATCTTCTTCTCTTGCTTGCTTTCTTGAAGGTCCTTCCTCCTCTTCTTCTTCATCCTCATCTTCAACAAGATGAGCATGATGTCTTTTGTTGTTGTTGATCCTCTTCATATATTCTTGTTTCTTCATAGGAAAATTTCGGGCAATGTGTCCTATCTTATCATAATGAAAACATTGAAAGCTAGAGTAGTCTTTACCTGGAGGATTTTCTCTTGTTCTCTGGATTCTTCTAGGAGGTTGAGACTCCTTGTGGTTTCTCCTCTTGAAGTTAGGTTGACTTGTTATTCTCTTGGTGTGAGTGGATAGGGCTTGAGCATCTTCCTTCCGTAAGGCTTCTTTTTTTGCCACTCTAGTCTCTTCTTGAATACAATCATCCCAAACAATGTCAAACTTCATGCTTTCCTTTCTTGCACACATCATCTGGATGAATGACTCCCAGGGTCTAGTGCGACCATTGAGAGCAGTAATAACGAACTCATATTCATCAAGTTTGTCTCCAATGGCTTCTAGTTGTTCTTTAATCTAGGAGACCCTTGTGAAGTAGCCTTGGATGGATTCTCCATGACTCATCTTGGTGCTCTTCAGTTGAGCTCTTAGATTCATCTTTTTGTTGATGTTTCTTCCTTCATACATTCTCGATAGGGAATCATACATTTATTTTGGAGTCTTCTTGGATGAAACTTGAGGGATCAAGTGATCCTTGATAGAGTCAGCAATAATTCTATGTGCCCTAATCATATCCTTCTTGTGCTTCTCCTTAGATTCATCTTCTTCAGGTTCTGCAACTTCATCTTTGATATACTTATCAAGATCATTCTCTTGGAGAATGAGGCCAATCATGTATTTTCATGCTCAGAAATTCTCTATGCCTTCCAGTTTGTCCTCAAGCTTAGTGCTTGGGGCCATCTTGTTAGAGAATCACAAAAAATTGAAATTCTGTGGAATGAGAAACTAAACTTACTAGGATATGTGATTTACTGAGGATATTTTACTAGTGAGCTCGATTTCTAGATATCTCAAGTCTCTCCCCTTCAAATCTGACTTGCGAGATTCAACACTGTAGCTTTTAGCTGCTTTCTAGTTTTGCAGTTTTTCGGTGCAGCTGTCAAACTAGGATTTGAATTTTTGAGAGATATACTTGTCCAAAAACTTCGATTCTAGGCTCAATATATGTGCTCTGGGAGGGCACAAATTTCTATGCAAGCATTTTTTCAAAAATAATTTTTTTCCCGAAACCCTAATTTCTTCCTGGGAGAGAGAGGGATTTTTTCACCTTGAGAAAGATATCCTACTCAGGTTAGCTCTGATACCATGTTAAAATTCCATATGCTAATATAGATTATCAACATTTAATTTCAATTTCATAACAAAATCATTTAGACAGGATCACTGAAAGAAACAGTATCACAAGAACAACACAAATTTATCCTGGGAAAACCGTAATGGGAAAAACCCACCAAAAGCTTCCTCAATATAGATGCCCCAAAAGATAAAAGGTAAAACTCAAAAGAATGATCCTCCTACTCCTCCAGCTACAACTCTTTCTCTTTCTCTCTTATGCGCTACACAAGTGAGTGTGTGTGTCTCAAATGAGGATTGCCTCCCTCTATTTATGATCTTTCATTCACTTAATATTTGGCTTCGTGTAATCCTAAATCAGTTATGTAGGCTTGAGTAACCACAACTAGGGTACTAATGACCCGAATTAAAACAGAGGGGAATTCCTCATGAATTTTAGTAATTCTCCTGATAAGAACATCAGGGTACAAAGAAATACAAGTGATTCTCCTTATAGGAGCATCGAGGACCACTAAAACTATATATTTAGAATATTCTTCAAAGTTACAATAGTTCAACAATCATGAGGTCGAAGATGGAGAAAATATGGGAAAAATAATTATCCTATTTGGCGATCCAAGGGTCAATGAAGTTATTAGTGATACCAAAATCAATGAGTATTGTAAGAGGGAGCTTCTTGAAGAAACCCTTGACTAGCACGGATTGTGGGGTGGTTACTTCGGCTAGTGCATGGAGAGATATCTCTGGGTGGTTGTCCTGAGAAGGAGGTTGAATAGGTGGATTCTGAATGTTGACCTGATCATCTACTCGATCTTGAACATATTCACAAATTTCAGGCACAGGAGGTGAATACACATCCAAGAGATAGAGTTTTTTCTCAACACATCTATGTCCCTAGGTGAATTTCTCATCACAATTATAACAAATCCCTTTTTCTCTACATTCACGCATATTAGCTTCAGACAAATGCTTGATAAGAGTGGTTCTACGAAATGGCGTTATTGGAGGTCTTTGGGAAACCATATTTCTGAATGGATCAAAAGAGGATTTGGAGCACTGTTGAGCTATGATCTTGTCCTCTGCTAACTTAGCCAACCTTTGGGATTCCATCATTGTGTTGGGACAAAACATTTTAACCTCATATCAGATTGCATCCTTTAGACCATTGATAAAACAACTATTGTAAAAGGAATCCGAAAATCCTGCTTTGTGATTGGTCAGTTTCTCAAATTATGTCTGATACTCGCTCACGGTGCCATTTTGACTAATTTTAGTGAGTGCTCTTGTGAATTCATCAAAAGAACTATGGACAAATAATTGCAAAAGGAGTTGGAAAAAAATGTCCATTTTGGCTCTTCATGAGCCTTGATGTACCAATGAAACCATTGAAGGGCTTCATGTTCCAAATGAAAGGATGAAAATGGGACTTTGTTGACATCAAAAGTGTTATGTATACTGAAATATATTCATCCACTTGGATCATCACCATTGAAGCAAGGAAAATCAGGCTTCGACCCATCAAAATTAATGGAAGAAGAGAACCCAGTGTCTGCAAAATAATCTGGCTGTTGTATCTTGTTCATGCCTAGATGGTGAAGATGGAGGCTGGGAATTTTTTCATCCAAATCTTGGAGTTTGGTATTGAGAGCAACAAGTTCGTATTCCATTTATTTGTTTTCTTCTACGTGGGTTACAACCATAAGCATAATTTTGGTTTCTTTTTGCTGTGGAATTGATTTGTGATGACTTTGGACAAACACAATCTACTAATTATCAATAGGAAATAGATATGGACCCAAGGTATGTTTGTATTCCTAAATTTTCAGTGGATTCACTTAGACGCTAATGTTGTCTAATGACTTGAATATTGGGGCAATACCCCTCACTCCACGGCTTGGTAAGAATGATAACTGCTTTCCCACAAATGAAAACGCTTGGTTTACCTCATAGGCGGGAACTAGTCAATCAGGGAGAGGATTTTTCCCTTTTCACTGGTAGGTCCACTCAATGGTGGACTATTTCGGGGTTCTTATGGTACTCCTCACAATGAATTTTAGAACTATGCCCAGGTACTTNTAGAGGATTTTTCCCTTTTCACTGGTAGGTCCACTCAATGGTGGACTATTTCGGGGTTCTTATGGTACTCCTCACAATGAATTTTAGAACTATGCCCAGGTACTTCCCACAGTTAAGAGGATAAGGGTTATTCCATGGTCTGAACTTGCAATTGAAATGAGAAATCATGAATAAAAGAAGAATAAATACTACAATAATCAAAATGACGAAAATACACTACCAACAAAAAAAAAAATTGGCGGAAATTGCACCCAGCAATCCCAAGCGAACCCAAAAACCTGTAAATAGAGCTAGGATTTTCAGACTAAAATGAGCATAATACAATCAATATTGGTCAGAATATCTATAACAATATGTTTCTGGAACTGGAACAACCACTCTGCATCTACCTACCCCATCGAAATATAAATATGGGCACACCATCAAAAGATACTTGCTCTGCAATTTTAACGGTCGTTACTGAAATTATGAAAAATAGTTGATTTTAAATAAGTGATATACCCACTTTCTGGACTCCAAATGAGATGATTTTTTTTTAAACTACGTATTTTTGTAAGAGGAATTCATACCTACAATTTGTTTCTTCTGAATCTGTACAAAAAATTTCATAAATTTATTTCAAAGTCGCTTCCCAATTTTTCCCTATCTTTTTTCCAAAATGAAGAAAACATTTCCCACTTGTGCCAAGGAAAGTGCTCTTCTACCAGATGTTAGAAACATCCTACAATAAATAATGAAAATGCATGATATAACATAAATAACAGAACATAGAATGAATTCTATTGATCGCATACCACTTCAAGGGAGAAACCTCCTTTGAGAAAGCTCAACACAAATAACTCGTGGATGTCTTCATTGGTCTCAACACCTAGTTATATACTAAGTCTAATATAAACAAATATTACTCCCCATGAAAGTGAGATAATACAATATACTAATGTGAGGACTTAGAAAGCATATGTGGCCAATAAAAATATACATAAAGCAAATATAAGGGTTTAATAAGGTTCCTAACACCTCAACCTCCCTGATTTGGTGAGGTTGACCAATGATTCGATTCATTGTAATCCCAACTGCCCCTCTGTGCCATCCAAGGTCTTGTTAGACATCCAAAAGTTTGGAGGGAAGGATGGGGATGACCCCCAAAACCATATCATGTCATTTCACCTATGGTTCTCCTCAAATAGCAATGCAAATGATTCCATCAGACTACACATGTTTCAATGAACCCTCACTAGTGTTGCTATCAAGTGGTATATCGACCAACCCCATGGAACACATCCTAAATTTGCATATTTGGCTTCCACCTTCCTATAGTTCTTTTAATTACCCTTATGATATGATGGGGAAGTAGAAATCCTTCTCTCTTGTTGACACAATTTTTCCACCTACATCACAAACCATATCCATGAGTGGCATAGATGTAGGATTTTGTGCAAGATCAAACTTAAATGACTAGATCTTTTTAGATTGATTCCTCAAGTCCCTAATCCTTGCCGTTTCTAAGGACACGGCCTCTAAATTTTTGATGTATTTTTAACTTTAGAATGTATTCACTTGTATATCTTATGTATTGTCCCCCGATGTTTATTCCGAGAAGTATCTGCGATTGAGTCATGTCATGCCCCGATGTTCTGATCGGCAGATTCAATAATGTAAACAAGTCATGTAAATTCATTAAGGTTAACTCTCCATTTTAATTCGGGGAAATAGTCCCCAAAATTGAGTCAAGGTTAACCCTCCTTGTAGATCAGAGGGAAAAGTCCCCACAGTTGTGGGGCACTAGGGTTATTAGACTCTCCTAGAGAGGTCAACCCTAGTAAGTAATTGTTAAGTGGGGATGACATGTTGAAGTGGACATTAAGTGAATGAAATAATATAAATAGAGAGTGAGCCTCTCTATTTATCACACACACACTCACTCACTGGGGTGCATCAGTGAGAGAGGAGAAGCTCTCTCAAGTGAGAGAGAGAGAATAGCTGTGGAGATCATCTTTTCTGTCTTTGGGTTTTATTGCTGCCATTGGTGCTCATTCTATATCTGAGGAAGTTGCATGGTTTTCTCCTTTATGGTTTCCCCGAGGAAAATTCTTTGTGTCTCTTGTCTCTTGTGATTTTTGTTGTGCATGTTATTCTCTCAGATAAGATCCTAGATTATATTGCTTAAATGATAAAAATCTAACATGGTATCAGAGCTAACCTGAGAAAAAGAAATTATGCAGCTACAAAAGCTATGGATTCTTATTTTTTGGCTCTCTCTCCATAATCCATCAGAAAAATAAGGCTAGGCTAACTCTCCATTGAAGGGCGCATCTTTCTGTCGAAGCGGAATTTGATTCCAGGCATTTTTAGTTTTTGCTATAGGAAAGTAGGGATTTTTACAGAAGAGGAATTTTTGAGTGAACCTAGCATAGGATTTATATCCTCATAAAAATAAAATTTTAGAGACATGGGTTGATATTTTTTGTTGGGTGAAACTCTGGGAAAGTCAAACGCTAGTTTGACCCAAGGCCTAAAAAACCTTAAAAAACTGAAACTGATAGTTTTGGTAGATTCACTATATCTCATTACTAGAGATGGATCAGGTGCCAAACAATTCACATGTCAAAGATAAAATCCTGATTTACATTGTGTCAAAGTTTCAGCCTCATATTCTCTATATTATAGGAGATATGATTGTTCCAAGTTAGGGTTCTAGCCTCTCCCAGGATTCCTCCCCAAACAGGACACCTGGGGAGAATTGATATACCTAGGGCTACGAAGGTCCAAATAAAATTTATCAAGATTTTCCAAAAATATCATGGACTTCAATTTCTGTGGTAAAAGTTTTAGACCCCAAAGATGAAATAGTGACACATGGCAGTCTATACACCTTCTCTATGTTGAACAGTCCTGAAACATGTCACCTTGGAGAAACGCTCATAAGTCCCAATTGGTGAAACCAATTCTGATGAAATCTATAGTGTTGGAACATGGACAGATGATTCTAGTTCATTACAAAATTTTAGACATATAGGAGAAGTACTTTCAAATATACCACAGAAACAGTATTAGGCATTTCTGCAGAAGAAATTGGTAAACTAGGGCTTCCTGTTCCGGGAGCTTCCATCCACTGTTTTTAGAAAATGAGTACATTGGAAAGCTCACCTTGAAAAGTTATATCTTTCTATCCAATTAGATCTGAAATATTCCAAGTTTTGAAAATTAGGGTTTCTCTGACAAACCCTAGATTAGCCAGCTCTGGAACCAGGACGAACACCTCAAATCAGTAAGATCTAATATTTTGTTATTTACATTTGAGGTTCTCATTTCTAAATGACTAGTCACACCAGCTTGATGAAAAGAATGGAAGTATTGGAACTCATTGGTTCTTGAAGAAAATGAATTAGACACCTACATAAGTGGAGAGTTTCCAGTTCTAGAGGGAGATGAGGCTAGAAGCCTTACACAAGAAGAACTTGGTCAAGTCCAAGAAGATCATTGTTGATTCAATCACGAATCACCTTATACCACAAGTGTCTTCCCTAAAGACACCAAAATATATGTTTGATTCTTTTATCAAGCTATTTGAAGGAAAGAACATAAATCAGAAGATGACTTTGAGAAAGGAGTAGAAGAAGAAGTGGAGAATGCAGAAGTTGTAATAACCACCTTGAATGGCCTCCCAGGATCATGGGATTAATTCATTCGAGGAATGTGTGCCAGAAGGAAGTGATTACTTTCCGCAGACTCTAGGAAGAGCACACACAAGAAGAAGCTCAACTCATAATAAGATAAAAGAAGATGGGATCAACTGAAGATCAATATTTCACAATTAAAAGAAGATACCTCAAGCGATGAGGAATATGAAGAACTCAATTCTTGAAGAGCCTCTTATCCATCTTGATAATTTGGATAAGAAATGATTTTGTTATGAATGAAGAAGATGATGAAGTGGAAAGAAGGACTCTACCCATGAAACACATAAAGATAAGTATTCAATTAACATTTCATGATATTGTTTTGTTATGCATTTGTTTATAATAACAGTATACTACTAATATGCATGAGATGGGTAAGTAGCTCATGGTGCTATACAACTCTCAATTGCTACTTAGCTAGAATGAAACCTCTTTGTTGACATATTGGATTAGTGCACAATCTCAACGTTGTCATGGTAGAGATGGAAGGAATCTAGAAAGTTTCTATGAGATATGGATGAATGTTGTATTGGCTAAAATAGTTGCATTATCATATATCTTGATGCAAAAGAATTTTTTCATTATGAATATATACCTTATGAAATGTTTCTAACCATACAACTAATCATGGGGACTTCACTTAGTGAACCTCTCACATAGCACATGCGATCGTAGAATATTAAAGAATACCCTTAATTTCTAGAGATATTGACCCAAACTCTTTTTGTTGAAACCCCCTCCCAATACTTAAAACCTCCTCCCCACCCCTTTTTATACATCAATCCTTATAAACCACCCTACCCACCCCCACCTTAAACCCCTCATCCCCCCCAATACCTGCAATATATTGGTTCAATTTTTGATAATTTTAAAGCCCACAATATGAACTAACATGATAGGATATTGGTTAACAAGTGAAGCCCCTGTGCAACTAATGCATTTGACTTGTAGGAAAAATCACGTACAATCACCTACAAGAAGGACGAGACTCATTCCGAAGAACAAGTGATGATAGTTCGAGAAATAATCCAAGAATGAAGAATAATATGATGAATGCAATGACATCATCGATGCAGAACCTTCCATCTATATGAAAGGGAGAATCATGTGTGAAAATCAAATAAGTCCTTGTACGAGCTCAAAAGACACCCATGGGATAACACATACATGAGGAGCTTGAATATCACCTAGAGTGATGAAGATATTAACCTTTTCTACAAGGTTGAAGAGGATGGGTTAATTGTTGATACAAAGAGGAAGCTTGCTGCCAAGTTCGAAATGAAGGACTTGGGTATGATACACTATTTTCTAGGCATGGAGGTGTGGCATAATTTAGATGAAATTTCCCTGGGACAAGGGAAGAATCCAGTAGAGATACCGAAGAGATTCAGGATGTTGGACTGCAAGGCCATAACCACACCTATGGCATCGAAATTGAAGCTATTAAGTGTTGATTCATCAGATTCGGTTGATGCCATGATGTATCGGCAGATGATTTGTTCCTTGATGTACCTAATGAATACGAGACCAAATATTTTCTTTGTTGTGAACCCATTGAGACATGTTCACCTGATGGTTGCAAAGCATGTAGTAAGGTACCTAAAGGGTACAATTGAGTATGGGCTCAAGTATGAGGTGAATCAAAACATTAACCTGAAGGTTTATGAGGATTTGGATTAGGCAAGAAGTACCATTGATAGGAAGAGCACTTCTTGGTGTAGCAGGAAGCAGTCCTGTGTGGAACTGAGTACAGCCAAGGAAAAATATGTTTCCACTTGCTATTTGAGAGGTAGTATGTTTCTTTTGAAAACTACTATTTGATTTGATTGATCTGACTTGAATTTTTGTATGATGTAGAGAGGAGTAGTGAAGCTCTAGTATGTGATCCAGATCAAGATCTCTCGAAAGAGGGAGTTCTAGAATAGCTGGTGAGACAGGTTTTCTAAGCATAAATCCTGTTAGAATAATCAACCCATAGTATTTACCCACTTAGACATTAATTCATTTATTTTGTCTTATTTGCCTAGTCCATGAGTCCCACCATGTGCAAGTTGATAATTGCCTATCCATAGAGGTCAAAATTGCCATTATTGACTCATGGAGCACTTTGGAAAGTCCTGGGAATCAAATCTGCTTTATTCCTGGCCTCCTAGGTGCCCTTCTGCTTTTTCTGCTTTATTGCCTGCTTTTTCAGTGTTTTAAGGCACATAGGAAAGCAAGACTAGGTGAGGTGAATCTACTTTGTTGCCTCTTCCTCCTCCACTCATTCCTCCATGAAAAAGCATGTATGAGATGCCATTTGACCACTCTTTAGCTTGCCCATGCGCCCTTGCTAATTCATGGGGCCCTTGATAGATTTGGGATCAGCTTTTTACACCTATGGGGGATTTGCCTATTTTGGGTAAGCCTGCTTTATG
>LPNX011112677.1:219598-239934 GCA_001517045.1 Pseudotsuga menziesii
AATCAAATCTACTTTATTCATGGCCTCCTAGGCGCCCTTCTGCTTTTTCTACTTTATTGCCTACTTTTTCAGTGTTTTAAGGCACATAGGAAAGCAAGACTAGGTGAGGTGAATCTGCTTTGTTGCCTCTTCCTCCTCCACTCATTCCTCCATGCAAAAGCATGTATGAGCTGCCATTTGACCACTCTTTAACTTTCCCATGCGCACTTTCTAATTCGTGGGGTCCTTGATAGATTTGGGATCAGCTTTTTACACCTATGGGGGATTTGCCTATTTTGGGTAAGCCTGCTTTATGCTAGATTTGGATGCTTCCTTATGCATTTGATTTGCTCATGTATTCTATATATTCAGCAGCCTATGTTATTATAGGGTTGGCTATTGTACACTCAGTTAATATAATTTTGTGTTACAGCTCCATATTCAGTCTCCATTGTTGATAATTTGCATGATCGATTGTTAATTGCTGTGAGTGAAATTAATCTACTGCAGGCCTGAATTTCTACAAATCCTACTGAAGCTCGTAGGTTGCTCAAATGTAATCAGTCCTGTAGGTTTTCCTCGGATGTAATAGGTCCTGGCGAATCTTACAGGTTATCCTTGGACATAATCAGCCCTAATGTGATTCTATGATAGAAATGACCAGAGTGAAGTTTGATTACTTTAGGGAGAATCTTGGTGTTCTCTAGATCGAGGTTCCTTCCAAGGGGAAGTGATGAGTCCATGAGCCCTTTTGGCATGGTGAGAGGATTGGTTCCTTCCATGGTCAAATGTACGTGTTGTGGCCCTTCTAACATGGTGGAAGCTTGAGCTTCACATGGTCAGATGTAAGTGCAGAGATATTCTGATGTGATTGTGGGTTGTGTTACCACATGATCAGTGTAGAGCCATTCTGATGTGATTGAGGGATGTGTTCCCACATGATCAGATATAAGTGCTAAGAGGCCATTCTCTGGGATAATGGAGGCACCTTTTCAGTTACTAGGAATACTCAGCTTAGTGATGAGAGGCCATTCTCTAGATGAATGGAGGCACCTAGTCAGTTACCAGGAATACTCAATTTAGTGCTGAGAGGCCATTCTCTGGGAGAATGGGGGAAACTGGTCAGTTACTAGGAATACTCAGCTTAGTGCTGAGAGGCCATTCTCTAGAAGAATGGAGGCACCTGGTTAGTTACCAGGAATACTCAGCTTAGTGCTAAGAGGTCATTCTCTAGGAGAATGGAGGTACCTGTTCAGTTACCAAGAATACTCATCTTAGTGCTGAGAGGCCATTCTCTAGGAGAATGGATGAACCTTGTTAGTTACCAGCAATAGTCAGCCTAGAGCCAAAATCCATTTTGATATGACTGTGGGATTGGCTCCCACATGATCAGTTGTAAGTGCAGAGCCCTTCCATGGATGGTACTAGTTGTGTCCTACCATGCTACTAGTTGTAAGTGTAGAGCCCTTCCATGGATGGTAGTATTTGTGTCCTACCATGTCAATGGTTGTAAGTGTTGGGCCCTTCCACAAATGATAGTAGGTGTGTCCTATCATGCTAATGGTTGTAAGTGCTTAACCCTTCCACAGATGATAGTAGGTGTGTCCTATCATGCTGATGGTTGTAAGTGCTGGGCCTTTTCAAAGATGATAGTAGGCATGTCCTATCATGCTGGTGAATGTAAGTGTTGTGCCTTTTCGACATGGTTCTCAGATGTGTTCCTCCCATGGTCAGATGTAAGTGATGGGCCTTTCTAACATGGTGGTGGATGTGTTCCTCCCATGGTTAGATGTGAGTGTTGGGCGTGCCTTTCTAATATGGTGGTAGATGTGTTCCTCCCATGGTCAGATGTGAGCGAGCCTTTCTGACATGTTGTCAGATATAAGTGTTGAAGAAGATAAATACCTACATGGAGGGTAGGCCTACAACCTGTAGGATAAATTGCTGGCTTTGTAGAACTTCCTATGATGAGAATAATGAAGAGATAACACCATTTGATTGAGATAGTGGAAGCAGTGATGATGATGATGATCCAGTGATGATCTAGCTTTGATGATGATCCAGATCAAGTGATGATCCAGACTTGATGAATTTGACTTGAAAATGAAGATGACTTGAAGATGGAGATGACTTGAATATGAAGATGACTTGATAATGATCCAGTGTTGATGATGATCTAGACTTGATCCAGAGAAGAAGACTTGTGATGATGAATTGTGTCAAGAGAATGCCTTCCTAGTTAAGAGGGAGTGTTGATGTATTTGTAACTTTGGAATGTATTCCCTTGTATATCTTATGTATTGTACCCCGATGTTTATTATGGGAATTATCTATAATGGAATTGATTCATGTCATGCCCCGATGTTCCGATCAGGATATTCAATAATCTAAACAAGTCATGTAAAGTGATTGAGGTTAACCCTCCATTGTAATTTGGGGCAATAGTCCCCACAATTGAGTCAAGGTTAACCCTCCTTGTTGATCGAAGGGAAAATTCCCCATAGTTGTGGGCCACCAGGGTTATTAGACTCGCCTAGAGATGTCAGCCCTAGTAAGTAATTGTTAAGTGGGGCTGGCATGTTGAAGTGGACATTAAGTGAATGAAATAATATAAATAGAGAGTCAGCCTCTCTATTTATCACACACACACTCACTCACTGGGGTGCATTAGTGAGAGAGGAGAAGCTCTCTCAAGTGAGAAAGAAAGAACAGTTGTGGAGATCATCTTTTCTATCTTTGGGTTTTACTGCTGCCATTAGTGCTCATTCTATCTCTGAGGAAGTTGCGGGGTTTTGTCCTTTATGGATTCCTCGAGGAAAATTCTTTTTGTCTCTTATCTCTTATGATTTTTGATGTGCATGTTATTTTCCCAGATAAGATCCTAGATCATATTGCTTAAATGATAAAAATCTAACATAAATGACCTCAAAAATATCAACATTTTGAACTAAGATATGCACAATCTTGGTATTTATATACCATAATATCTAATGGTCCTCACAGAGACTCCTCTCAAAAATATCCATCAAGGGCATCCCACGTTGTGGATGGTGTCATTGGAAATATTTCCTTGAGACCCAACCATATGTTCTGGAGCTGGAACAACCACTCTGCATCTACTTACCCCATCGAAATATAAATATGGGCACACCATCAAAATATATTTGCTCTGCAATTTTCAAGGCCATTACCGAAATGATGAAAAATAGCCGATTTTAAATAAGTGGTATCTCCACTTTCCAAACTCCAAATGAGATGATTTGCTTTTTAAAACTACGTATTTTTGCAAGAGGAATTCAAACCTGCAATTTGTTTCTTCTGAATCTACACAAAAAGTTTCAGAAATTAATTTCAAAGTCGTTGCCCAATTTTCCCTATCTTTTTTCCAAAATGAAGAAAAAATTTCCCACTTGTGCAAAAGGAAAGTGCTCTTCTACCAAATGTTAGAAACCTCCTATAATAAATAATGAAAATTCATTAAAATAACATAAATAATAGAACATAGAAGGAATTTTATTGATTGCATACCACTTCGAGGGAGAATCCTCCTTTGAGCAAGCTCAATACAAATAACTCGTGGATGTATTCATTGGTCTCAACACCTAGTTATATACTAAGTCTAATATAAACAAATATTACTCCCCGTGAAAGTGGGATAATACAATATACTAATGGGAGGACTTACAAAGCATATGTGATCAAGAACAATATACTAATAAAGTAAAGATAAGGGTTGACACAGGTTCCTAACACAACCTCCTTGATTTGGTGCGGTTGACCAACAATTCGATTCACCATAATCCCAACTTCCCCCCTGTGCCAACCAAGGTCCCATCGACCATCCAAAAGTTTGAAGGGAAGGATGGGGATGACCCCCAAAACCATATCATGTCACTTCACCTATGGTTCTCCTCAAATAGCAATGCATACGATTCCATAAGAATACACATGTTTCAGTGAACCCTCACTAGTGTTGCTATCAAGCGGTATATTGACTAACCCCATGTAACACATCGTAAATTTATGTCGTTGGCTTCCACTTTCCTATAGTTCTTTTAGTTACCCTTATGATATGATGGGGAAGTAGAAATCCTTCTCTCTTGTTGACATAAATTTTCCACCTACATCACAAACCATATCCATGAGTGGCATAGACGTAGGAGTCTTGCAAGATCAAACTTAAATGACCAGATGATTTTTAGACTGGTTCCTCAAGTCCCTAATCCTCACCATTTCTAATAACATGGCCTCTGAATGACCTCAAAAATCTCAACATTTTGAACTA
Source organism: Pseudotsuga menziesii (assembly GCA_001517045.1). NCBI lineage: Eukaryota > Viridiplantae > Streptophyta > Pinopsida > Pinales > Pinaceae > Pseudotsuga > Pseudotsuga menziesii. Next base: position 223,863 of record LPNX011112677.1, read on the forward strand.
ATATATGCACAATTTGGGTATTTATATACCATAATATCTAATGGTCCTCATGGAGACTCCTCTCAAAAATATCTCTCGAGGGAATCCCACATTGTAGATGGTATCATTGGAAATACCTCCTAGAGACCCAAACCATATGTACCTTACCCTCCCCTAGTGAATGGTTATACATACATACCTATTCAAAAAGTAGTGTGTTCCTCAACCCTCCATGTTCATGGACCCTCATGTAATTCCACCATGTGTGGTTATGCTTCTATTACATTTGTGGTTTCTTTGACCATGAACCCATACTATACTTTTCCTTTCCCACCTCCATTCATTCCAATTTAACCACACCTTATTTCTCACCCTTTTCCACAGGGGCATATATACACTCAAGAAAAAATGCCCCCTCAAGTTTCATGCAATACCAAACAAGCACATGCCTAGAAAAATAATCGAGGAAAGAACAAGGGAAATAACCAACGATAGGGAGGTGGAAACCAATCTGCAAACCCACTTGACAACATTAGTGTGAATCCTGCATACCAAGACCCTAACAAGCCAAGAATGCTCAATTATGGACAAACTATATGTTCCCTTTCTGTGTGTATGGGCATTATACCCATCATTTCCCCACTTGGATAAGTCACACAACCTATGAAATGAGGAAAATCAACACGAAGTAACAATGACCCCAATAAGGTAATATAGCCCTCCCATGCCTCAAACATAACAATCTTAACCTGTGATTCTACAAAATTATTCCCCGTGCAAGGAGTTGTAACATGACATCCAATTGTGCCTTATGTAACCAAACGACATTAATTAAACCACTTGACTCTATGGTTCAACACCTCCCTATGATGCCATCTGATGTCAACATCCGAACCTGGCATAACCAATATGGACCAATAGTCGAACCTCCAACTACTGATAAAGGGAAATACACCACTCTTATGGATGAAACCTTACACCTATCTAGGCCTCCTACTGATGGAATTCCCAAAGTCCATAAGTTTCCTTTGTTCCATATTGTAAATAATCCAAACTCTCATGTTACTCCCAACTATAGTGTTGTGGATGACTTAGTTTAGTCCCCTACTACCATGTCAACCCTAGAAGTCCTTAGAAATTTCCCTATGCAATGCAAATCTTTACTCTCTACTTTAGGTGCAACCGGTCCCTCTAACTCCCATCTAATTACATTTTATTTGGATAAAGTGAAGCCACAAATGCTTTCCTTGGTATCCTTCCAAATCCTATTACCAGTTGTCACACTTGGTCATTCACTGGTGCATTATTTACGATGGTTCTTCCACTTTTGTCATGTCAAATCATGTTTGGTAGAATCTCAGATCCCTTAAAATAGAGCCATCGCTCATTAATTTAAATTCTTATGATGGTCACACATCTCAACCTTAGGTCCTTATACTAAATGTTTCTATAGGGTTAGATGGAAAACAATGTTAATATACATTAAAGTAGTTAACACCTAGTTAGACTACAACCTCGTCCTTGGACATAGATATATGAATGCAATGAAAGCAGTTTCCTCATCTGTATTCCAACTTATGATGTTCCCTCATGATGGGAATATCATCAACCTAGACCAGTTGGCATGTTATGATCCAAGGGGTCAACTTGTTTGGAGAATGTCTTAACTCTACTCGAAAACACTATAGGTTGCACCTCCATCCCATCTTTTACCAATGTTGGCCCAAAAATTTTCAAAACTCCCATATGATTGAAACCTTTAAGGCTCTTCCACCTGCACCCTCAAAAGCAGAAATATCTTATCTCTGCATGGTTTTTTCCAATAATTCCATGTCCCAAACACAACCTTCACCACAACCAAAACCAACCCCCTATACTAGTCAGTTACTTGGGAACCAATGGGGCCAGGAGAAACATCGATTCAACAAATCCCCTTTCTTGTTCCACCATCTAGAATTGTGAGCACATCAGTCATGGCGACTCTCAATCTCCTTGGTTTGTTGTTGGGCCTCCCTTTTTGGTACATTACACCTCAAAACTCACCTCCCACACTGCAGGTTGTTTTAACACTTATGAAACCTATTGGTACTTCCAACCATGCTACTCTAGGAGCATCAAAAGTAGCACCAAACACCACCCCACCTCCTCCCAAAAATAATTCTCAGGGAAATGCAGTGAGTGAAACACCACCAATGAACTAGAAACAAACTGTGAACCCTTCCTTTTCTGTCTCAACTTGATCCCTGTCGCCTTGTGCTTTGTGCAATATTTTGGTTTATGCTACCCAAAACATGTATGAATTTTCCTATCTTATGCACTCATCTGCAAACATTAGATTATGATCCCAATGAGAATATCTCAATAGTCCATCTGACTGACAACCCTAAACCACACAATGATTTATTACTCACTGTTGGAGGAGCAAGTTGGTATGCCGACTTGAACGATAACTGACTAAGTCAGTAAGCCGACTAATGAGAGATTAGGTTGGCCACCTAAGGTCATGTTGGTTGAGTGAACCGATAGGTAGTTATTTGTAACTGTTTGTAAATCATATATATTATGCCATTGAGCCATATGAGAACTTGGTTCAGTTCTCTATATTGTATGGACCCTTTCACTATAATATAATCTATTGTTCTACTTACTTGTTCTTGTCTCTTGTCTTTGTTATGTATGTCTGTATTAATGTGTATTATTGGTAACCCTATGTGATCTGTGAGATTACAACATTGGTTCTGTTGCCGGTAGTACATGTATGATATGTATACAAGCAGATAATATCAGAACAAGAGATTAAAGACTGGTGGGAGCGTAAAATAGCAAACTACTTGCAAAATTACGCACGAAGAAACATATTAATGACCGCTCAAGAAAAAGAAAGGTTCTTTACTGAGATTCATGGGAAGTTTGTAGAATTAGTGCCCCAACTTTTGAAGAAACTCTTGGATGAAAAAGCAAGAAGCGATTAAAGACCAACAACTGCTAGACAAATTGATTCAAGGGGGAAGAAAAAACCTATCGGAGTGGTTCAAAAATTGAAAGGACGGTATCACATAAAGGTATGGTAAACTTTTAGAAAATAGAGAGGGAGAAGAGGCTGCAAAGAAGGGAAGAGAGAAGAGAAAGAGCCATAGCGCTGCAAAGAGGAATGAGCACTAGGGTGATAGACCAAGAGAGAAATACGCTAGAGTCGGGTCATGACCGACATGAGGAAGGCATGGAAGAAGAAGTATCCCCTATGGAATAATATTTGTGGATAGAGCAGCAAGAAGATATCTAATTAGAAGTCCCCCAGGAGGTAAGACCTCTATCTCCAATGGATCCGATTACCAAGATACAAACAATTGTCGAAGAGGACCTCAGACTAGGAGCTGGTGACTTTGGTATTTGGAGTTGACTAGACGACGAGAGAAACAATGATAATCACCTAATTATCCATTGACCAAAAGAAGGAAATTGGTTCATGCTTCAAGTGTTACCCTCCAACCGAAGTATCCACTTACTTTACCTGACACATGAAGGAGCACCCCCCCTGCTAAACACAGCTTTGGAAGATACAAAAAATTTGGAGCTGCAGATAAATAATTGCAGTTGGACATCGATGGGAGAAGTCGACCCCAATCAACTGCTTGTCGGAGAAGAAACAACAACCAAGACAAACGACGAAAATGAGAGTTCTGTCGACAATAGTTCTGCACGGAAGAAGAAAAAAAATAACCCACTATCCCCACCACCACCCCCACCACCGCCACCTCCTAAGGAAGATAGTGATAGTGACTCCGACATGGGTCATGGGACAACACACATCCCCCTATATGAGGGCGATGAGGACCCCAAATGACATTGGTTCAACTATGAGTTGAATTGGGAAGTGAACCAAGTTACGGATGAAGACACATAGATGTCACAGTTTGCTGGTACCTTGAGGAAAAGGGCATTAACATGGTATATGAACTTTTCTGAGAGAACTCCCCAAGCAACTAAAGCTAAATTCAAAGCACAATTTCTATCATTCTTTAAAACTCTAGATGCAAAACATCTAGCAGCAAGTAAATTAAATACAACATCATAAAAGCTAGGAGAAACTGTCCATGACTACGACAAATGCTGAAAAGAGCTTCTCAGCCAGTTGGATTATGTCATTGATGAGTAACTATTAATCCAGTGGTTTCTTGCAGGTCTGTCACAGAAGATTCATCGACACATCAGTCTGGAAAAATTCACAACTTATGAAGATGTGCTCACAAAATCTCTACAAGTAGAAATGGATGAAGACATTCCAGCATACTCCACAGATCACAAACTGGAGGAAAAGCTTGAGATCATGTAGAAATATCTAAAAGAGCATAGAAAGCATACCACAAAAGATTTCCCATTCAACATGAAGAATGGAAAAGCATCATGGTGCACAATCTATGAAACTAAACATCACAACACCTCCGACTGCCACCTAAATCTAAAGAATCGACAAAATTATCAGGCAGTATATCAGACTAACGTAGTTGCACATAACAATGAGAAAAACGACCAAAATAATCAAAGGTATGAAGGTCATCGGTACGAATTCCAGTTTGACAATTGACATGGAGGCTATGGAAGTCAAGGTTGATTCTTTGGGAATCGAGACAACCGACCACGTCGGCCTATCCAATGTTTCACATGTTACAATGAAGGACACCGACATGCAGACTGTCCATACAAGGACAGGACTGACCTAAAATTATGTACTAGTTGTGGTGTAGGGGATCACTCATTAGAGGATTGCCCTATTATGCTTGAAAAGATAAATAAAAAGAATAATGTTAATTTCTTGTCATGTGTGCAAAAACATGATATTATCAATACAAATAATTTACATATCGTAACCTGACAAGGGATGAAAATGGGAATGATAACCCCCAAATAAGCAAGATAAAAGAAAAAAATGTTTATCCTGACCTAGTTAAAGAAAAACAAAAATAAAAAGATGCAACAAATATATTTAGAGAATTTGCTCGACAGGAAGAAGAAGATGATAAACAACAGGACACGGTAAAAGAGCTAATACAGTTGGTACTAAAAGATAAAACAATATCGCAATTCATTGACTTACTGTATAAAATAAAACACAACAAAAACACCGAAAAACAAACAAATAATATCTGTAGCTTAAACCAAAAAGATAAAAGTGATGCCGACCCCCTTGTCGACTTGGAAATTGAAGGATACCGTGTTTGACAAGTTGTACTCAATTTCGGATCATAGGTAAATATTATGACTCGAGACACATGGGAATAGTTAGGTAGACCTCGATTATATGAATCATGCATATACCTAAAACTAGATGACCAAGGCTTAATTGAACCTATTGAAGTCTGAAAAAATGTCGACATAATGATAAAAGGTATATCAACTAAAGTTGACTTTGAAATTATTGACCGTAAGGAAGGATCCAATTCCTTCCCAGCGTTAGTAGGTCGACCTTGGGGGAGAAAAATGAAAGCCTCGATATCCTTGGACAAATAAAGAATCAAATTTAAGGGGAATGGACAAAAATTCATAGTACCTATTCATCCATCCCAAGGAGAACCTTGGACAGAACCAATTGATGAAGAAGTTAACATCCGACAACTATATCAGATACAGAATAATGAAGATTACACATAACCTAATACATATAGTGAACTTTACTTAGGAAACCAAGACTCAGTAGGATACAATTAAAATGCAGAACTATATGATTGGGAGGTTGAAAACTATGAAACCAAAGCAAGAGGATGCTAGACCATTCAAAAAGTACAGAAGAAACTAGTCAAACAATGCTTTGTGGTGTCCAGTATCCCAAAAATATTTGAAAAAAAAATTAGGGAATATCCTACCTTGAAACCGACAAATATAAATACCACAAAAATCCCAAGGTATAAAGAAAGAGAATCACCAATTATGAATGTAGAGCATGTATCTAGGAACATCAGTGAACAAGGCCAACTACAAAGTTTAGTAGAAACTTTTATAGGACAAGTTGCTAGATGGTGGGATACCCATTAGTCAAGACTACATACATGGACAACAGCTTCGACTTATTTTGTAGAAAGGTTTGGAGGAAAGAAGTTAACCAACCAAGCTCAAATACCTATATTTACCCAAGGACAGGATCCAAAAAACCATATAAAGATATGTGAAAAAGAATGGAGAAGACTGGGATATAAGGATGAACGTACATGGCCACACTTATTTCCATCAACACTCACCGACTTACTGAACAAATGGTACAAGATGGAATAAGCTCGGGGTGAAACATTTCTATGGAATGAACTTAAATAAAATTTTATCAAATATTTCAACTTTGAACCCCAAAATGAGAATTTGGTCGAAACTGCAAAATAGATCAAAGCATTTGTACAACCGACAGAAAACAAAACCCTAAGGGACAACCGACTAACAATAAACTGTAACAATATACAAACTGAGACAATAACACATTCAACAAGACTACAGTTGGAAAATGAAAAGTCATAAGGGAAAATTTTTAGATGGAAATCAAATCATATCGAAACGACCAAACCTATTCGCACAGTACTCAAAGTTGAAACAACCGACAAGAAGGATAACGACCGAATGACTATAGGAGACTTCCCTACCACATTCTCATAGTTTAAGGAAGGAAGTCGACCAATCAATGAAGCTAAAGTACCAGAATGGCTAGATGCTAAATTCAAAACTAGAGAAGTCAACATATCAAATGATGATCGACAAAAAATAGCAAAAATTAGAGACTAATGGTCTGAAGCACAAACAACAGAGATCACAAACCTACTAAAAGAATTTAAGGATGTATTTGCTAGAGACTATCAGGATCTTAAAGGTCTAGTACATGAAATGGGTGAAATGAAGATCGACATAAAACCTGATGTTTGACCTGTCAAGAAATGGCCATATAAACTAGCTCACAAATACAAAGAGATAGTCAAGAAAGAGATTGATAACATGCTTGCAGCAGTAATCATCTAACCTATTGACCAATCAGAATGGGCAATTCCAATGGTGGTTCAACCAAAGAAACACGATCCAACCAAGCTAACAATTTGTGTCGACTTCAGATAACTCAATAAAGTTACATTAACAGACCCATTTCCAACTCCTTATGCAGATGAAATCTTAAATGAGGTAGCAGGACATGAATGCTATTCATTTACAGATGGATTCTTAGGTTATAATCAAGTACCAATATCCAAAGAAGATCAGAAAAATACAACAATTGTATGTGAATTTGGCTCATTTGCTTACAGGGTTATGCCTTTTGGACTTAAAAATGCACCTGTATTCTTTTCAAGGATTGTGGTTAAAACATTTCAGGAGTACATTTACAAAACAATGGAAATATATTTTGACGATTGGACAATATACTCTACACTAAAGGACCATTGTAAATGGCTAAGACTTATGTTGGAATGATGTCGACAGATCCAACTATCACTAAAGATCAAGAAGTGCATATTTTTAACTCCTATAGGAATACTATTAGGGCATATCATCTGTAAAGAAGGTATTAAAGTCAACTTCACATAAAATAAAAATCATCCTCAACTTAAAACCCCTGATGAATCCAAAACAAGTCAGGGTACTACTTGGTCATACAGGATACTATAGAAAATTCATAAGACATTATTCAGACATGACATACCCATTGGAAGAATTGCTAAGAGATGACCAAGACTTTAATTGGACAGAGGAGTGTGACATATCATTTGAAAAACTAAAAATAAAGCTAGTCGAAACACCCATCCTAAGGTTTCCAAACTGGTCGATCAAATTCCATGTTCACATCGACGCATCAAACCTAGCAATCGAAGAAATACTAACTCAGCCAGGAGATGATGGAATGGACTATCCTATAGTTTATAGTAGCAGGAAACTAAACAAAGCTGAAAGAAACTATTCGACAATCGAAAGAGAAGCATTAGGAATGGTCTTTGCACTACAAAAATATCAACACTATCTACTAGCTAATCCATTTATCTTTTACACTGACCATTCAGAACTAAAATATCTTGTAAATAAGCCTCTACACCATGGAATAATTTGTCGATGGCTACTTCTATTCCAATAATTTGAATTCAAAGTCATTATTAGACTGGGTAAGCTAAATGTCAGTCCCGACCACTTATCCCGAATCGACACAGGGGAGGAACCGACAGGAGTCGAAGACGACTTACCGGATGCACATTTATTTCGAATAGAAGCATTCCTAGCAGAGTTAGAGGGAATAGCTCAGTTTTTAGAAGATGGAAAAGCACCAAAAGGCATGAGTACGAAGAAGAAACAAATCTTAGCCATGAAAGCTTCACCATTTAGTCTCATAAATGGATTCCTATATAAAATGGGGTTAGACGACATTATCAGAAGGTGCGTACTGGAACATGAAAGAAATAATATCATGCATGAAGCACATTACAGACCAGCAGGAGGACATTTCTAAGTAGATACAACTACAAATAATATCCAGCAATCAAGGTTGTGGTGGCCGACAATTCACAAAGATTGCAAAAATTTTGTAAGCCCATGTGACAAATGTCAACAGCTGGGTCAGCCCCTGCTTAGTACAGAAATGCCCCTGATATCAGTAAACCCAATTTTGACATTCGAAATTTGGGCCATCGACTTCATAGGACCATTTCCTATACCAACAAAAATAACAGGTGCAAGGTACATAATAACTGCAGTCGAATACGTAACCAAATTTGTAGAGGCAGAACCAGTCAACACATGTTCCAGCGAGATAGCTGCTAAGTTTATCGATGAGAATATCATTACTATATTTGGATGTCCGTTAACCCTAATCAGTGACCAGGGAACACACTTCATAAATAAAACTATTAAAACACTAACGGACCAATTCCAAATCGACCACCGTTGGAGTACAACATACCATCCTCAGTTGAATGGAGCAATTGAAGCATTTAACAAAACATTAACAAAAGGATTAACAAAAATATGTAATTATGATAAAGACGAGTGGGATGAAAAGATACTTGCATTACTATGGGCATACAGAACGGCATATAAGCATTCAACCGACCAAACACCATTCTGACTAGTTTATGGACATGAAGCAATAGTTCCTCTACACTTTCGACAATAGACACCTATTATCACAGAAATTTTACATGTTGATGTCGAACAAGGAAGAAAGGACCGACTATTACAACTAAGTAAACTTGAAGAACACCAACTAATCGTGATACAACACCCAGACATCTAGAAACATCAACAAAAGGCATGGCACGATAGAAACATCAAAAACAAAAACTTGTCGGTAGGAGACCTTGCTTTACTATACAATAGTCGGGTAAAAGGAAAACCTAAAAAGATACATACATAATGGATGGGACCCTATGTTGTCGAAGAAATACATACCAATGGATCAGTCTAACTAAGGATGTTACAAGGCATAGTATTTCAGAAACTTGTTAATGGTGCTCGACTAAAGTGGTACAAAAACTAAACCAATTCAGACAAAAGAAAAAAAAACAAAAACAAAAACAAAACATATAATGACCATAATGGTTAAACAAAATCTATAAAAATATAAAAATCCAAAAACTAAAACAAGATCGAAAAACATAAGACAGTATGACAGGAAATCACCACCACAACAATCGACATCACACCCATCGACATAACACCATCGACCGTTCACAAATCGACATCAACCAACGACCTCGGAAGTCCCATCTCGCCTTCATGACTACAGATGAAAAAATCAAATCACCATTAACGCAAACTCAAGTGCTCATGCTGGACCATCATGTTCACCATTAATACACCCATCAACAAAAATGTCAAGCGCATCAACTATAAATACTAAACCGCCAAAGGATCATTTACAACATCCCAAACAGAGAGAGAAAATTAGCAATCAACCGACTGAAAACCAAGAACACTGAAGCAAAATTGACTAGTAGACCAACAAGATGGCACCTAAACAAACCATATCTCAAGCCAAGGATAAACAACTATAGACCATGGAGACGTCGTTGATGAGGAGACTCAAACTCATCAAGAACGCCAAGGTTCAAGAGAGCTCATGGGAAAAAATATGGGCCAAGATTAAAGAGTGGGCTTACGTCCACAAAAGGCCTACACAAGTTGTAGAGAAAATCAACCATAGTACCATCATAAACTACATCAATGCGTCGATCATGGCCAACTTTGGAGGCATGAAGGAAACAGCGGTGAAATTTATCATAAGCTGGTACCATAATGGTAGATTTTACTTTGACCAACCGATTGAAATCTCTGGGGAAGTAATTTCCAAATTGACTGAGCTATCAAACCAAGGAGAACCAGTACCAGTCGGGATCAAGGAAGGACTGGTAGAAAATTCAACAAGATCAACATCAGGAAAAAACTACAAAGGGCTAATGATTAGCCAAATACAAACTCGGACACCGCAAATAGTGGCCAAAATCATAGCCACTGCACTTACACCGACAAGTCGAGGAAGTGACCTCAAACTAGATATGCTGGAGGAAATGGATAACATTTCCCACATAGGAAAGATATACAGATGGGCTGAGTATGTCACTGACATGCTCAAAGGCATTTGTGAAAAATGTCAGGAGTTGAGAGGAATTATCAGGTTTCCATCCCTAATGTTATGCATAGTAATGTACTCCTTGTGTCCCATTGGGGATAAGCAATTCCATGAACCGGCAAAATTTCACATGTGGAGATTCAAACCATTCACCCAAAGTGGAACACTGAAATAAATTACAAATGAAAAAGTGTTGTTCGAAAACTAGTTTCAACTGCTAAAAGTCTGCATGACTAGATGGAGGGTGCCCCAGAACATCCAACAAAGTCTGCCCAAAAATGCCCACATCTAGTTAGAACTCAACCATACTGTGGTATGGTACATGCAAGGTGCCAAGGTAAAGGCGAGATCTCTCGACTATTACCCAACAGTCAAAGAGATTTTCTGAGAGCTAGCCCGGTAGACAGGTTCAAAACTGTTGATACCAGCAAGGGAAAAAGAAATAAATTTCTCAATAGAGGAGCCATTAATAGACTAGGAGAAGGAGGAAGCTTAGGAACTCAACCTATACATCAGCAAATTTGTGTCGGAGGATACATCGATCGAAGGCACCGGCCGACTACAAATCATAATCAAACTTCCAATAGCACAAAGGGAAGAGACACAAACAGAACAGCTGGTAACCAAGCCAACTGAAGAAAGCCTTGTATCGACTAAAGATAGGGGGGGAGAAATAGACATTGAAGATCCAGAGTATGCTGTCACCAAAGAAAACATAACGAAATTGTCGAAGGAGATACCAACTTCAAGAAAAAGGAAAAAAACATAGGAACAGGAGCAAGGGAAAGGTAAGCACAATCTTATCATTCCAAAGTGTTCAGAAGATGAGGAACAACTGGAAACCATGGCATGCGACATTATAGAAGATGCCATAACAAACAAAGTGCCAGTGGAAATACAGTTTCGAATATTTGTCGAAGCAGGGGCACAACAAGGTCGACCAAAGAGGGTGAAGAGCACAAACACTTCGATGGCTGAAAATGTTGTGTATCTTATGTCTACACCTCCACCCAAGTCTCCGACCAAAATCACACAAGATCTAATTCCAGAACAACCTTCCATAATCCCACTCGACATATGCAAGAATGCTATGTCGGGGACCCATGAAGGAAAATTTCAACCGCAACAGAGACCTCTAGGAATACATTGAGAAATTTCCTGAGTTACTCATGTCGGTTCAAAATCTCACCACCAAAGCCCCCTTGTTTGAAGTTGGTGGATCCAAACTAACCGCCCCATAACCTGGCCAAATACTCCAAAGGCCGAGGAATTTTGCAATTGTGACTTTGAAATTTGAGAAAAACCATGTCAAAGAAGTTGAAGTTGTCGCAAGTCGTACCACATCTATCATTCCGATCAACCCCGAACCGAACCCACCAGTCAATGAAATGATCGAAGACGAGGAAGGAGAGGACATAGATGACATAAGTTGAGAAATCAAGGAACTGTTCTCCGACCTCCAAGAAAAATCTCCATAAACCCTCGACCCCTCACCTAACCATATCTCCACTAATCCAATCACACCAGACCATTCACCAACACCATCACCACCGCTTCATCAACAAAAGTCCCTAATCCAACCATTTGCACCCGAACCACCTCCACCATAACCATTAGCACCAACAAAAACCACATCTAAACCCTCTAAATCCATCCAACCAGATGGACAACTAGCTGTAGCAGTTATCCAACCATCCCAACTAGAAATACCATCGACTAGTACTAGCCAACAACCAATTCTGACTATTATAGGTACACAGGTGCCAAAGCAAGCAGAGCAGCAGAAGCACAAAAGAAAGAAAGACAATAAGAAGAAGGACCATCAAAGCCAGACAACAATGGTCCACATCAGTCAACTTGGATCGACCACTCTAGTCAACTCAACTAAACTAAAGGATGGAGAATTAGTACAACTATTAGAATCCTTGGCAATCGAAGCAAAAACAAGGAGCCAGAATAGACGTAGGGAGCTCGACGAGAACCAAAAAGAACAAGTCAAGTTCCTTAACAAACGCAGAAACTTAGTACAATCTGTGATACTAGGTCCAACAGAGGTCGACATCGACAAGCCGCTGGAAAAGGCTTATCAACTATTTGAGAGCATGGTGTCAGTGTTGTAGGCACAAATTCAAGACACAAAAGAGGAGAAGAAAGAAGAAACTGTTCAACTATTGATGGAGCAGCACACAGCCTTTGCAGAAGCATACAAGGTGTTGCAAGATCACATGGAGGAGTCTGTCATTATAGAAGAAGTAATATGAGACTAGCCTGCTTACTACGGGCAAGTCTATCAGTAAACCAAGCAGACCCGACAAGAGATCCAAGCACTAGAGAAGAGGAAAAGCACTGACGAAGCACTCAAATGCACAATTGAAGATCAAATAGTACTTGAAATAGCCAAACTGCAGAAGCTCGAGCGAGAAGCACATCAGTGGGTGCAACAAGCCATTCCAAACTTAGAAAAAGTAGACATCATTTGCCCACAGATGAAATGACTGCTGGTGACAGCAGAGGAAAAGGACCAGTTTATGGGTCTCAACATGGAAAGAATAGCTGAAATTTCCATTCAAGAGAAAATGTCTATCTTATCAAGTCTGACTACACTAACCATCGACATACAGAAAATATTGCAGAGTTGGATGGATTTCCAACATTAGTTGGCAATGACGGCTGAAGCAATTGTCGAATTCTGCGTACAGAAGAGACTAACCATCAAACTTCACAGCCCATGACGATCAAACACAAGAATTACTACTTAGACAGACAAGGAAATTTTGGTACCTCCCTGTTTCTTCGGGATGAAGAAATGTTTTGTTTGTGGGGGAGATGTTGGAGGAGCAAGTCGGTATGCCGACTTGAATGATAGCTGATTAAGTCGGTCAGCCAACTAATGAGAGATTAGGTCAGCCACCTAAGGTCGTGTCGGTTGAGTGAACCGACAGGTAGTTATTTGTAACTGTTTGTAAATCATATATATTAGGCTGTTGAGCCAGATGAGAACTTGGTTCAATTCTCTGTATTGTATGGACCCTTTCACTATAATATAATATGTTGTTCTACTTACTTGTTCTTGTCTCTTGTCTCTGTTATGTATGTCTGTATTAATGTGTATTATTGGTAACCCTATGTGATCTGTGAGATTACAACACTCACCAACCATCCTTTTGTAGTGTGTGGACTCCACATCCATTACTCATGTCATTGCCAATATTTTCCTGAGTATCATTTAGTACTTGTCAATTTACGATGTCTCTCCACAAAACCCGAAGTGACAATAATTGAATAAGTTCACCCTCTAGTGAATTATTCCAATGGTACAAACAAAATTTGTTTCATCTCCTATTTTGATGAACCTTTTGAACCCTCTTAGGAGACCACTACGATAACAACAAGTCCCCAAAACTTGATGAGTCAAATTTTTAGAAGCGATGAAGAAATCCTGGAAGCACTCATAGAACTATACTATTCTTGGGAAGACATGAATCATCCTACATATTTTATTCCTGAAGAACCAACCCATCCACCTATTCCTTCAGACCAATTCTCTATTTAGTTGAAAAACTCCATTCCTCGCAAGAATGTTGATTGGTTCAAAATCCCAATTTCAGACCCCAATGCTTTGAGGAGGGAAATATGGACAACATCTCTCCTACTATCCAAGTGGATATCTCTATCAAACTTGGTGTCACAAAAAATATCACGTTAGGTACATATCTCACCCCTAAATATATTGTTGTATACAAAGCACTATTCTAGGAGTTTTGAGATGTATTTGCATGGTCATACATCGAAATTCCTGGTCTAGATCCTACCATTGTTGAACATCACATTTATACATGGACATGTGTGGATCCAGTATGAAAAAATAGAGAAACATCCATCCCTCAAATACGCAAGATGTCAAATGTGAAATTAGAAAGTTAAGAAAAGAGCAATTAATTTATCTGATTTCTTATACTCCTTGGGTATCCAACGTAGTCCTTGTGGACAAAAAATAAGGCACCATTGATGTCTATACCGATTTTTGTGATTTGAATTTGGTGTGTCCAAAATACAATTTCCCCACCCTATTCATCAACCACATTATCGATGCTTTCGTTGGCCATGAGATCATTTCCTTAATATATGGGTTCTTGGGGTATAACTAGATTTAGATCTAGAAAGAGTATTACTACAAAACTATCTTCACCATCCCATGGGGCACATTTACCTACCTAGTCATGCAATTCGGCCTTAAAAATGTTGGTGCCACCTTTCAGTGTGCCATGTCTTGGTTTACATCATCCTTGTTTACTTGTATGACCTTACTACATGATTCAAGAAACCCTTGAAACATTTGGGAGACCTTTGTCAGGAGTTCCTTCATTGTAGGAATTACAATATTCACTTAAAACTAATCAAATGCATTTTGTATCTACCTCTAGGCCTACTATTCAGATTCATTGTTCCCCACAAAGAAATCACTATTCATCCCTTGAAGTTTCAAGCTATAATTAAACTTCCCCCTTTGTGAACTTTGTGCCAACTACAAAGTCTTCAAGGTAGGGATAATTTCTTATGTTGTTTTGTGCCAGACTACACAATGACTATCCATGGTTTTTAACATTATTAAGAACCATCATTCCTTTCATTTGGGAAAGCATGCAAAATCAACCTTCAATGCATTGGAAAATGCTCTGATTTCATCTCCTTTGATCTCTCCACCAAATTTCACAAAGGATTTTATCCTTACATATAGACATCCAAATATGTGATTGGCAGAGTTTTAGTACAAGAAGATGTTGATTGTCAAGATCATGTCATATACTATGTTGTTCAGAACCTATATGTTCCACCACTTAGATACCCTCACGAATAGAATATGGTCCTTTCCATTATCTTCTCAGTTCAAAATCTATGCCATTACATCCTTCCGAGTCCAACCAAAGTCGTTACCAGCTCAAAGGAAATGTTGTATATCCTGAACTGACGCCTTGTTCAAGGTCGTATTGTAAAGTGGATTGTAATTCTTTAGGATTATGACTTTGAGTTCGTAACAACCAAAAGCACCAAATCCTTAGCTTTGGATCATCTTGTCACAGATCTTCCACCTATGTCTGACATGTCTCCTATGATTGACACTTTCCCAGATGAACATTTGTTCACCATTTCGACGGACAACCCTTGGTATGGAAATATCCTTGTTTCCTTGCTAACACAAAAGTTTGGACCACACCTTACCTATGATGATTGTCATTTCATATGTAATTGATCACCTCGGTACTTACTCATCAATAATTTTCTATATCATCAAGGAGTTGATACCATTTTCTATATCATTAACGACTGTCATTATGTATCTTGTGGTGGTCATCTATCTAGGATGGCTACTGCCCAAAAATTTATTGATGTTGGTTACTTCTGGACATATCATTTTACATATTGCATTACAACAGTTAAATGTTTATTCAATTTCCAACTCTTTTCCCCCAACGCATGAACCACCGCCCCCCCCCCCCCCCCCCCCCCCCCCCC
>LPNX011112677.1:239997-335583 GCA_001517045.1 Pseudotsuga menziesii
CCACAAGTACATCATTGTAGCTATTGATTACTTCACCATGTAGGTTGAGGCAATGACAACTTTTAACTACATCACCAAAACAACAACGTGTTTCTTTTTTAACCATGTTATCACTTGGATCAGTGTCCCTCTCCAGCTAGTTTCTGACCATGGATCTCATTTCAAATACATTGTTTGGAAAGAGTTGTCATACCTGTTGAAGTTCCAACACCAATTCTATTAAAATTGGTGTGCCATTAGATCATCAAGCAATGAGTCCAAATTATTATGCAGTGAAAGAAGAATGACAATACACACTGAACAAATAAAATATCACAAAAAACATATGAGTATAGCTCAGATAATTACAATACCGTGCTCATTAAATAATACGGTGTTACAATAGTGTTACATAATGAATAATTCGAATCATTAGAGATGAATTTGAATCTATCAACTGACTCTAATTGTATCTAAAAACATGGCTAACTAAAGATGTCTAAATCACTATCGGATTCCAAGTGGTTAAATCTATATGTCTAATTCAGTCAATCCATCAGTTATAATCATTTAAACCAGTCTAACTACAGTGGTAGGTGAGAAGTAGGTGAGAACTAGCACCTTCACACATGCAACCATGCATAACTAGCACTAACTGAACTGGAGTAGAACTAACTTAATGTAACTAAAGAGTAACTAAGCTTAACTAGTTACCCAATCCCAACAACTGAAGGAGGTTGGTGTCGAGACTCCCAGTGGCTCCTAAAATGTAGGGATTTTCCTAAGAGGTGCCTAAACTTATGCATGCAAGTGCAGTTAGTCCCAGTTAGCATATATCAGTGTTTCCCACACTCTAGTGACTAGTACATCTGGCCCCATTAGTCCAAGTGTACCCAATGGTACTAGTGGACCCAATAATTAATAAAAGACTCCTAAGCTAGGATAAAATAATCTAATAGACAGTTTGGTCAAGAGAGGATTATAAATCCTAACACCCCTCCTGAATCCTAACTTGGACAACTATGGGCCTTGGAAACAAGGCCATAATTCACCCAAATGCAATCTAAAAGATAAAAAATGTTTCTTAATAAACCAAGGAAATGGAGGAAAGCATCACGGGAACCCCCCCCCCGCCCCTCAAGATAAGCAATGAATTAGGAAAACAATTTTTGAATAAAAATTTGTGAAAATTTTGTTGCAATTTGCAGCACTATGCAGCAGCAAATGCAATATACACGAAATATATTGGTTCTTATATGCAGCAGCATCTTGAGAATGTGCATGTGAACCTATGAATACAAAACTAAATGAATATTTCTGGAGGAATATCCCTCTTTGGAAGAAGAATAATGTGCTCAACTGAATCAGGAATATAGACAGCAGCAAGATGAAAATTGGACCCATGTAGAGCAACTGAAATCAACTGAAAAGAGAGCAAAAGTGCTTGATAATTTGAACCATGTGAGGAACACCCAAGCAACTGATATATTGTATCCTTGAGCATCAAATTATGTGAGGTAAAATAATCTCCAAGTTTTAGGAGCAAGTGTCCAGGCGGATGTAGAATGTCTCCATCTTTACTAATTCTATGAGGAGATGAGCATGTGATCAAATAGATAGGTAGAGAAGCCCTGGGGCTATGGAGAGAGAATTATTGAGATCCATAATCTGATATATCTTCATAAATAACCAATTATTCACAAAATATAATATCAGCAAACTCATAAGAGGAAACTAACGTCAAATCCCCTACATCAAGTTTGAAGAAGACTTGTGGTACTTGATTTTTCACACCAAAATTGATGAGAGCAGCTACAATCATTAATGAAAGCTATTAAAAATTAAAAAATGAACCAAATAATATCATATCATATACAAATAGCATAATATCATATCTAAATAGGTTCATATCAGATCCAAGAGTGTGCTCCATGGAGATGGTGGATGCACATTTTTCTCCTTCTTCAAAACCCTAAGTATTGGTGCATGCAATCATGTAGGAATTTTCTGAAAGCTCAAGATTAATGAGGATGAATGGATCTGTCCTCAAATATGATATTATTTCAAAATATCCATAGATACATAAAATATAATATCAGGAAAATCGTAAAAGAATACTGACATCAAATCACCAGCAACAACTTCGAAGGGGAATTGCGGTAGCTGATTTTTCACACCAAAATTTATGAGATCATCTACAAGAAACACTCGAAGCCCTTGAAACATAAAACTTGAACCAATTAATATCATATCAGATCCAAATAAGATAATATCAGATACAAATAGGTTCATATCATATCCAAGGGTGTGCTCCACTGAGATGGTTGATGCACAATTTTCTCCTTCTTCAAAACCTTGAGTATTTGTGCATGCAATCATGTAGGAATTTGTTGGAATATCTAGATCAATGAGAGTGAATGGATCACTCCTAAAATATGATATTATTTCAAAAATATCAAAATATAATATCCGAAAACTTATGAGAAAAAATGACATCAATTCCCCAACAATAATTTTGAAAGAGACTTTTGGTACTTGATTTTTCACACCAAAATTGATGAGACCAGTTACAAGCAACATTGGAAGCTCTTGAAACTGAAATATTGAACCAAGTAATATCATATCATATCCAAATAGTTTAATATCATATCCAAGGGTGCGCTCCATCGAGATGGTAGATGCACAATTTTCTCCTTCTTCAAAATTCTGAGTATTAGTGCATGCAAACATGTAGGAATTTGTTGTAAGCTCTATATCAATGAGAGTGAATGTATCACTCCTACAATCTGATATTATTTCCAAAATATCCAAATAATTACTTATCTACACATCAACAACATCATTAGAGACAAATAAATCAAATCCCTCTCTGTTTCCTGGAGCAATCACTGGTAAACTATGCACATAATTTATAATAGAAGAATCATTGGAGAATTTTTGCATAGAATGAAAGGATGTCTCAAAACTGCTAGGATGTAAGGCTATCAACGCGTTCAATGTGTCCATGAATCTCATTTTTCTTTCCAAACAAGACTTCAAGCTTCTCCCAAGCTTCTTTGGGATTCCTCAAACCTTCAAGGTGAAAGAGGAGATCTCTAGAGATATGAGTACATAGATAACTAAAAGCTTCATCTAATCCATTCAGAAACTTGTTTTTCTCAGATGGATGATGGGGCTTAACCTCCCTTCCTAGTATTATCCTGTAGTACCCTTTTTTGCACAAGGCCATCTGCATATCTTCCCTTCAATCAACATAATTGAAGGGTGTTAGGATCCAAGCTGTGGGAGGTCAAGAATCCATAATTCTCCTATTGATCAGACAATATCTCCAATCAAGCTACGTATCACTGCAAAAGCTAAAAAAAACATTCGCACTGTGTTAAAATCAAGCCTTCCCTCTCGACATGTACACTTTCTCAAGGTCCGTTACGCCCACAGAGACTTCTATGGACTAGTCAAAGTTAGAAATGCAAAGATTGCGGGACTTATGTGGAAACCTAACTGCTTCTGGTGTACAATGGAGAGAAGACAGACTTGAAGCTTTCTTGAGATGGATCTCATACCATGTTAAAATTGTTGTTCCATTAGATCATCAAGCAATGAGTCCAAATTATTATGCAGTGAAAGAGGAATGACAATACGCACTGAAGAAATCAAATCTCATAGGAAATAGATGAGTATAGCTAAGATAATTACAGTATCATGTTCATTAAATAATGTGGTGTTACAATAGTGTTACATAAGGAAGAATTTGAATCATTAGGGATGAATTTGAATGTACCAATTGAATCTTACTGTATATGACTACATGGATAACTAAAGATGTCTAAATCACTATGGGAGTCCAAGTGGTTAACTTAATTTAGTCAATCCATCAATTATAATCAGTTAAACCAGTCTAACTGCAGTGGTAGGTGAGAAGTAGGTGAGAACTAGCTCCTTCCCACATGCAACCATGCATAACTAGCACTAACTGAACTAGAGTAGATCTAACTAAATTTAATTGAAGATTAACTAAGCTTAACTAGTGACCAACTCCCAACAACTGAAGGAGGTTGGTTTTGGGACTCTCGGTGGCTCCTAAAATGTAGGGATTGTCCTAAGAAGTGCCTAAACTGATGCATGCAAGTGAAATCAGTCCCAGTTAGCCTCTATTGGTGTTTCCCACACTCTAGTGAGTGGTACATGTGTCCCCATTAGTCCAAGTGGACCCAATGGTACTAGTGGACCCAATCATTAATAAAAGACTCCTAAGTTAGGATAAAATAATCTAATAAACAGTTGGGTCAAGGGAGGATTATAAATCCTAACAAATTCTCCTCCTCCTATTACACTTGAGGTAATGGGAAAGTGGAGGTCATCAACAAAATCAAAAAAATAATACTCCAATGAATGGTGGATAATCACAAATACAATTGGCATCATATTATTTTTCCAACACTTTGGGCCTACCAAACCTCAACAAAAACTCTGAAAGGATTCACTCCTTTTCACCTTGTACATGGACTGTAATCATTTCTACCATTTGACTTCCAAATCCTGTCCCTGCACCTCATTTTCGAACTTCTTCTACAGATCAATGCTCCGAAACAAATATTGCTCACCCTTGAGCAAGCATATGAGGATCATCGTGTGGTAGTCTAGATGACCGAAACCACCAAACATCAATAAAAATCTCATTATACCTCTCATGTTGATCCTTGATCCTTCAAGGAAGGAGATCTTGTCCTTTTCTATGACCAAGCACATGATAAACTAGGAAAAGGAAAGTCTGAATTCGTGTGGCAGGGACCATATTTTGTTAAGCATTTTCTCAGAAAGGGGGCATATACCCTTGTTGATTTTGAAGATCACCTATTGAAAAAACCCAGTATTGGGTTGTATATCAAGATATTTTATGCATAACCTAATTGATTCATATGTTCATTGTATTATATATTTCCCCCTTTTATTATATTAACATTTTTTAAAAAGAGCCTCATGGTTTGTTTCCTTGACCTTATCAGATGGATCCCTATCCTTCCATTTATGTCAGTTACAATAACAATGCAAGTAGGTACTTCCCAAACATTTCCTTGGCTGCATGGGTCCTGTATTCCTCGGCTAATACCTTGACTCATATTAGTGGTAAATGCATTGGGGAAGTCACTAAAAACTAGGAAAAATACAATGATGTGATCGGTTTCTTGACCAATGCCTTAAATTTCGGCATTTGCTACCTTCATGCTTACCTTGATTCCTAGTTTCTTATTGCAAAATTGAACAACTATTACAAGGTATGTGATCCTTACCTCTTTAGACAGTTCTTGTGCACTAAAAATTTGGTCATACTATTTGATTCCATTACATTCATTCATGTCCCTAGGAATTTCAATAGTGTAGAAAATCAAATGGCTAGTAAAATTCTAGAGTGGAACATAAACCATTTGCATTAAATAAGCTAACCATCATCATGTATTTTTTATTATTTTTGCATTCACGTGTAAATAACCTTCATATCATATTAATGAGGATAAAAAACTGAAAAGTGTTGCACCCTCGTGCATATGTAAATATATATAAATAAGATTCCATGTTCGATCCCTACACATATAACCCTTTAAACTAGCATATAGGTACTCACCCCTACTAAATATCATATGCATCAACTTGTTTCACCGGCTTTTATGCATGCACGAACCCCCCACTCTATTCGAGTAAGTGGCCACTCCTAGACACCTTTGCATTTTCCATTACTCGGTAGTTAGAACCTACCTTGCATGGATGATCGTTTAGTGCCCCTTGCATTTGGAAACCATGCCATTTATATCCCCATAGGATCGGGAATCCATGTAGTTTTAAATCCAACAACAAATCCTCATGCATCCTTTAATATTTTCACTCCTTGGCCTTTCCTTTGAACTCCCTGCATGGAGTTTTTGTTAAGCTCTTTTATGACTCCTTAAATAATGAAAAGATTGTCGAGTATTCTCGTATCCTTCAGACTCATTAAAGGATGTGAAGGAACTTCCGTCCACTATACGTTTACACAATTTTCAAGACGGATAGACTATTTAGGAAAAAAGAATACTTGAGTCCCTTTTATATACAAGAGTTCTCCCTAGTATAGTTTTATGCCTTTTCATACTTTGGAGACTAACTTTATGAAAAAGAAAACATATGGAGTTTTCTTTTTGTTTTTAGGCTCTCTAAATTTGAAAACACCAACGAGCATTGACTGTCTCGGGATTGATAAAAATACATGGGAAAATACCATATCAAACATACTTCTATACCTTCTTTGAGCTCATTAAAGCATCAAGAAATCCCAAATTATGCTTTTTAACACCCTTGCAAATCACATATAGTCACATATTGCAGCAACATTCCCAGTCCCCTTTATCCAAAGTAGTCTGTAAAGAGTCACCCTTGGAGTTCCTTTTTTCCATGATCAATATTTTCCCCTCTGAGTTCATATCGTTTTATTCATACCCAGTGTAGTTCTACTCCTCCAGTTATGTTCCCCTCCCTCGATATCAATTTCATATGATGTTAGGTCATCCTTTCCATCATGCTATGAATAAAGGAAGTTTGAGTCCCATTACTCATTCACACTTGTACCCACATATAGTGTCTCAGTCCAGTACCTTGTTCCAATCAATTTATGGATTTATACCTCGAGCTCTTATCAAGGAACCACCATTTCCTTGGTAGGTGCAGGTCTCCCTCTATGGCAGCAACACATCTATTCCAGGGGATAGACCCAAAGGTACATGTTCCTTGGCATCATATCCATCATTGATGAGTTCCTATGGAATGTTTGAGTGTATCCATTATTTCCCTGTAAAATGGTTGTTTCTTACATGCTCGACATCAACAATATCATCACACCCTTGAGATTCGAACATGGTATTGGTCCCTTCATTATTTGGTCAAATACCCCGAATGTCCTTTGAATCTAGCACATTGATGAGTTCCTTTGGAACCTTTCCAGTACTTATGTTCCTTATGATATCCAAGATGCATTGGTGATAGTGTGTGGAATCCCTCCATGCTTCCTAGTGTATCCAATTCTAGATGTCCTATATTGTACCTATGAGATTCAAAATCTCAGTTGTTTGAGTCTTTACAATTGTTGAACCCCTCCTGATCCAACCAAGCATTAGCTCTGGTGATCATTCATTCATGATTCATGCCATTGTTTCTAGTACTAGTTATTTAGATCAGCCATGGTTGGACCATGATTATAGTCCATCTTTGCATCCCTCTTGGACACATTTGATGTACACATCATTTATTCATGTAGGTCCCCTATGGGACTCATTATTATTTGTATATCTTGAGACATTGATACAAGCATGGTTATTCCTTCCTCGTCCATATATTTTAGATTATATGTACCTTAGCCATATTTAGTGTTGTATATGTAGGACAGGGTCCCTATATTCTTGTTGAAGAATGAGCTACCTCCGACATAGCTTCCTTTATCCATGCCACTCCCAAATTTATCTCTTGGAAAAGAAATATCCTATGATGTATATTAACAATACAATGATCTCTTTCCCTCACACATCAAGGGGGAATATGTTAACAACAAAATTTTCCCACCTTACATATGACTTTGCCTCATCAAACCTATATTTCATTGACCCCTTTTAATTTCCACCACGTATACCTTCAATGATCCAAAAATCCTAAGTCAATCATAAAATTCCATTTTAAATATTAATTGGCTCATTAAATCCAAAATTTATGAGCCATGTTTCCTAAAATGACTTTTTGGATATTTCATTTTTCACAAAAAAAGGAAACTTGACACCAACCCAAAATCATGGATAAGAATGCCAAAAATCATGGAGAAAAAAAGGAAACTTAGAACCTACCCAAAATCATGGATAAGGATCCCAAGCTATTAGGAGACGAAGATCACTCTTCCTCATAAAGTTGTTGGGGCCCTTGTCACGTCTACTTTGAGGTAACCCTCATTTTGTATACACCCCATTAGTTTAATAAAAATAAAATTATTCTTTGATTCCTTCAATATGAGTATCAACGAATGCATGATGTTAGTTTAAATTTTCTTGTATGTTCTTAATTCTAGTTATGTGCATGCTTAGCATAGTTTTTTCTTGTGTTTATTAGTTTTTAAAAATTTCCCTATTTGAACTGCTATTAAGGTTTCCATAAACCTTAGTAGGTGCCTTTTGGTACATACTAGTTTGCAAAAACCAGTAACACTTCTTTGAGATAATCAGAGGGTAGAAAGTGGAGGTTACACAATAATTCGCTTACAAGTTTAGAGACTCATAGGTTAATTTTGAAATCCTATTATTTGAAGTATCAGAAGATTCCATTGTGGAATCAAATAGATTAACCACTAAGGGAGATAAATGGTTCAATAAATTTCCATTTGAAGTTGATCTGAACCAATTCCTTTTTCCAGGGCATGAAGGTCTTGATTGGAGAAAAGGGATTCATCATAATCTCCTCAAGGAGAAATGGAGGGATGTGCTAAGTATCATACAATGGTATGAAACTTGTGAAGGTATATTCACCACAATTGATAGCTATCATATAAGGTTCTTTTTACATGTTTAAGGTTTGTCAAATGTTAATGTTCCCTTCTACCAATTGAAAAGCTTGCCAAAAATGGAAACCATGGTTTGAAATCACATAGACAATATGAGCCATGAAATTTTCCATCATGGATTATTAAATTACTTGTTGTTAGTGAATTAAGAAAATGAAGTTGGAATTGGTTTCATTTCCTCTTTTAATCATAGACTGAAGTTGAGAAGCCGGAGCATTTATAAGATGAAAATGTTGAAAAGGATAAAGAGGAAAAATCCCATTCAACACAAAAAGAGTTGTTTCTAGTTCCATAAATAAAAGTCAATACAACCAAGGGACTCAAAAATGACACAAATGTCACAAAAGGAAATTTGAATTTGAAGCAGAATAGGTGGCTGAAGAATCACATGCAAACAAGAAACTTGCTACAGAGAAAATTGCATAGGACAATCAAAATGAACATACTACTGAAGTTAAAGACAAGAATATAGAAACTCATATAACACAAGGATATTTAAAAGGGAGATCAATTATAAAATCATCAGAGAAAGATATGTCATAGAAATTACCTCCTAATATAAAAAAAAATACACTCATGCTCAGAAACCTAGGATTTTCAAATGTTGACCAAAAACTAGGGCTTCCAACAAGTTTGTGATGAACATGAAAAAGGTCTTAAATCCTCATGTGAAGAATGAAACTTTGATTAATGTTGAATAAATTCAAGTGAGGAAGATAATAAGTCCAAAATGATAGAAGGAATGTTGGTCAAACCCATGGAGAATATTGAAGGTGGTCTTAAAAAAATCCCCGAGCTACTAATAGGGAAACATGTGAGTAAAGAGAAAAATGTCATTTAGGATTTTGAATAAGGAAAGAGTTCCAACCCTGTAGATACTAAATATAAAATAGAGTATGTACATACACGAGGGTTGGAATGATATCTTGGAAATCAAGAAGCTCCTATAGAAGAAAACCAAATCAAGGATGAAACAAACCAATGTTTGGAAGTTCCTATAAATGAAACATACGTATAAGAAGAGTCAGAGTTGGAGAACTTAAAGAAATCACTTCAACACTATAAGACACAAAATGCACACTTAAATGGTTTTAATGATAAGTTAATTCATATGAATTGATGGTTAAGATAAGACCTTGAGGAAATTAATACAAAATATGAAGAATTAGTTGAAGTCGTTGAAGAACTTGTGAAAAGAAACAAGTTAGCATAGGAAGGGAATGAAGAGATTACTAAGCAAAATAAAGACCTTCAAGAGAAGCTTCAGGCTACGGAGAAGGAATATCCATGTCTGCAAAGAAGGTCTCAATCATTTGATGTATTAACCATATTGGCTAAGGAATCTTCACTATCTAGCTAAGTCAACTCGCAGGTGTCATAAAATACTACCAGCTGGAAAATATTTAGAAACTTAGTATTGATAAATCTATATTGTAATTATAAAATATTAATCTTATTTTTCTATTTTCGATACTTTCGATCCTAAAGTTTTGGATCTAAAAGTGTTTTTAGACCTATTTTTTATTATAAATGTAAAATATGAAAGAGGAAAGGGGGTTGGGTTTTGTGAGGGTCGAGAGAGTGGATAATGGATTTACAACAAGGATGCTTTGTATTGCTGTAATATTTGTTTAAAGACCATTTTATAGATGATTTATATATAATATGAGAAAACTTAACTATTAATAAATTATGAATACATGACTAATTTGTTTTAATTGTCCCTGTTTATGAAACTATGTATGGTAATTTGTTTATCATAGATGCTCATATCTAGTGTGTGCATTTACAATTTTTTTCTCAGAAAGTGTTTATGTTTAAGATATTCTAAATCTTGATATATAAGTACAGTATGTATCTTATGTATTCATAAGTTCACCTGGTTTAGTTTATGTGTATGTATTATGTTTTCTATTCTTTGAATTAGTTTACTTTAGATATCAAAACTTTGTTGTTGTATACCTGTTATGATACTTGAGCTCTTGGACATTTACCTTTCTCCAAACCTTAAAAAAAATGCAATCAATATTTAAACCCAAATCCTTTCAACTTGGCATGCATGGGCTTTGTACCCTTGTATTCTAGTACAAACTCCAGTACAAACATATTTTGGCATCTTTTTCGGTGAACAAAGTGTTAAATTTAATGAAGAATAAGATCCTCAGGCCTGACTGAAAAAAAAGTGAAGAGAAGGATACATAAGAGAGAGAGAGAAATTCAGTAAAGGCTGATCAATAATTCATGTCAAATTAAACACACATGAAACCGATAATTGGAAGAACAACATTACATCCATTAATTAGTATGTTGTATGCAACACATTGGTGTTACAAATAGGAGAATTTGAATACCCAAAATAGGATTCGAATCTACCAACATGGACTAACGTCAGAGCTAACTCGGTGTGGGAAAATCACCACTAGAGATAACTAATGCAACTTCGGATCACTGAAACAATTAACAACCAGTTAACTAATTGAGTTAGGTGAGAAAAGACACCCTACTTTCCCCAAATAATTCAAAGTGGCACTAGGATGACTAAGACTGATATAACTAATGGGAATCAGAGCATAATTTAACATAATTGAACATCGAATAGGGTCAAATGTTGGAGACTACTGGTGGCACTCAGATTGGGTTCCTAAATTATATGGATTGGTCCCTAAAGCTCCTAAACGCATGCAGATAGGTGAATTAAGTTACAGGTGGACCGTAGGTGACTCCCCCATGCACTAGTGAAGTGGTCATGACCTCTTAAGCTAGGAAAATACAAATATACTATGTTGTTCAAGGGAGGATTAATTTATAATCCCAACAGCCCCCCACCCCTTAATCCTAACATGGACAACCTAGGCCTTGAAAACTAAGACCAAAGATCACCTATACAATCTAAATGTAAAAATGATTCCTTAATGATACAAGGAAACAGGGAAAACCTCATGGGAACCCCACCGCCGCCCTTAAAATAAGTAGGAAAAACCAAGATCAAGATTTCATATCAAGAGAAAATTTATTCTTGAATAAAAAACTTGTGAAAATATTTCTGCAATCTACATCTTTGTGGAGCAGTAATGTAGTGTGATGGTCCTTGTGTGCACTAGTTTCCTGGCACTGTGCATGTTATCCTCTCCACCTTCTTCAAATATGACAACTGAGAGGAGAATAATTGTTGCATATGTCTCTTCTTTCTGGAGAAAGAGTGACATGATCCAATTTTTTCTTCAGTGAGCAAAATTGTTGATCAGACCTCACCATCATGAAGAATCTCTCTGGGAGTTTGTAGCACTTCTTTGGGAGGAGTGTATTTTCTTGACATAGTGCAAGGCTTTCTTTTTGAAACTAAGATCTTTTTCTCCTCATGTAATATGGAACTCTATTCATGTTCTCAACTTCCTGAATAACCTTTTGAGACCATTTAGGCCTAGGATTGGGAGTAGGGACTAGATCTGGATCCGATTGAACTTCATCTTCAATTCCATAAACTGATTCAACTTGGTCCTCTGCTTCATATTCTAAATATGAAACATTAATGGAAAAAATAGCATATCCAAAAGGATTAGGTAGGATGAATTTACCTTCCCTTTCAAATGGAAGCTAATATGGCACAAAATCTGAGTATGGTAGAAAGTGTGAGAATTCATATGCATTGGAGGCATGGTTTGGAACACCTTTCACCATAATCTTCCCATTTGAGATATCTGAGATCTCCACTGAGTTAGGACCAAATACCACTCACTTTGGTGAGGTTGTACGAGTCATCTGGTATACAAACAACAAATTTGCTACTGAGGAAGGCACATAGAGTATTTTCTTGGACACACCATGCTCTAACTTGATTGAACCATTTTCTTCATCTTGGATTTGAGTGTTATCTCCATGTGAATACTTGCACCATCAATATGTTGTAATCAAGATAATGATTATTTGGATGCAACCATGTGATTGGAGGCTCCTAAATCAATGAGGAAGGCATGTAATTTTGGAAAACCAACCTTCAGTGCATGGCATCTCTCATCATGATCTTCATTATTGTATTGAGATTCATCCTTCCTTGCACCTTTAGGGAGTGAAATATTGTATTTATCAAGGCATTTTGACATCTGATATATGATCTTCTTCATACAATGTTTCTCTATATGGTTTCCTTTCTTCCATTAGGAGCACTTGCCCTTGTTAAACCTATGATTTTTGTCCTTCTTAGAGCCCGAGTCTTCATCTGGTAGATCAAACTCTTCCTTTTGTTCGAAATCATTGTTCCTTTTTTATTTCTTATTCCTCCTTGATTACACATTTTTTGTCTCACTGGCCAAGAGAGCTTGATTTGGAGAGGCTTTGAGGACTCCCATCTGTATCATCTTGTCTTGTTTCTATATTAGAGAATATGTGAAGGCATCAAGGGATGGCATTCACCAATTAGGAGTAGTCATTCTCCCAGAGTAAAAGGTAGATACAGACACTAAGAATTATGGGCCAAGTTTGCTCAGAATTGAGAGCAGCAATTACACATCCTTCTTGTCAATCATGCATTGCTTGCATTGCATGACCACTGATTTGAATTTTAATAAAATTTGTTGTATATTTTCAAATTTGTTGGGTTGTATTGTTATCAAATCATTCTCCAGGATATGGCCCCTCATCTCATCCTATTTTTCAAACAAGGTTTTGAGCTTCTCTCATTCTTCTTTTGGTTTTCCCAATCCATCAAGGTAAAAGGGTAACTCTCTGGAGATGTGATGTAAATGAAGCCAAATGCTTCGTCATGCTTTTTTAGATACTTCATTTTTTAAATATGTTGTTAGGGTTCAACTTCTCTTCCCATGGTGACCCTGTACAAACCTTTGTTGCATAATAAAATCTGCATTTCAAACCTCCAATAAATATAATTGAAGGGTGTGAGGATTCTGGGTGTAAACGCTACTGAATTATCCATCTTATAGCTTCAAGAAACAACTAATTCTTCATAAATTATTTGAATGTACTTGCAAAAACACTGCAAAACACTTCAATCCACAATCAAACCATTTCAAAAACTCTCCACTTCAACATGTGCACTTACTTTGGGTGCATCACAACTGGATAGAATTCTTTAGATAGAATCCAGAGGGAGCAAGGAAATAATACTAGGATTTATATGGAACCCAATTGATTATGGTGCATCAATGGAATTTTCCAAGGTTTGAAACTTGCCTTGATACCATGTTAAATTTAATGAATCATAGGATCCTCGGTCCTGGATGAAAGAAATGTGAATAGAGGGTTGTAGAAGAGAGAAGAATTCAATAAAGACTAGTCAATAATTGATGGAAAATTAAACACACATGAGACCAATAATTGGAAGAACAACATTACATCCATTAACTAGTATATTGTATGCAATACATTGGTGTTACAAATAGGATAATTCAAATACCTAATATAGGATTCAAAATTTCTAACCTAGACTGACTCGGAAGATAACTCAATGTGGGAAAATCTCCACTAGAGCTCACTAATGCAACTCTAGATCACTGAAACAATTTAGAACTAGTTAACTGATTGAGTTAGGTGAGCAAAGGTGCCCTACTTTCCTCAAATCATGCAAAGTGGCACTAGAATAACTGAGAGTGATCTAACTGATGGGAACCATAGCATAACTGAATAGTGACTAGGGTCAAATCCTGGAGACTACTGGTGGCACTCAGAGTGGGTTCCTAAATTATAGGGATTGGTCCCTGGAGCTCCTAAACTCATGCATAAAGGTGTATTGAGTGGTAGGTGTCCCTAGGTCAGTCCCCCATGCACTAGTGAAGTGGAAAAGACCTCCTAAATTTGGAAAAGAAAAATAGACTATGGTGGTCAAGGGAGGATTAATTAATAATCCCAACACAAAGGTAATCATTTCCCATGGGTATTGACATGTTTTTCTCTAATTTTGATGGTGAAAAAAATCAGAATATTTTGATATACTACACATTCACCTATAATTTGGAAAAGCAATTATGGCTTCTAAAGGGGTGGGAACTAGATTTAATCATCATTCACCCAATGTTCCACCTAGGTCTGATCCAAAGAGAATTAATTGAGAAGCTAGAGCTCAATAAAAAGAAAGTTCTAGTTCTGCAGTAGATAGTCAAAATATAGAGGAGGAAATTAATTCGGTGGCTTCTATTTTGTTACCTGAATTAGAAATATTTCCATCTGAAGAAGAAGGTATATTTCAAACTCAATCTTCCCAAAGTACCAAACTCCTATATTTTGATACTATTTTAACTCAAGTTGGAGCTTTGATTAAGTCATCCTCTGCTAGAATCACATGTTTTGAAAATCCTTATATTTTTTATTTCCCTCAAGAAACTAATTTTCAAAATTTGTATCCTCCTATCTCAGAAGAAGAAAGTGTTATCCTTGATTTGAAACTCTTTTTATCCATTTCCATACCATATCATCAAGCATTTAATTCAGAGTCTCAAACTACTACATACTGATTTTTTACCAGTCCTTTAGCTTCAACTAAAATAAAAGAAGAATTTTTATAGCTTGAAGTACTTGGTTCATTCAATTCATCTATTCCTGAATCTAGTATTTACATACCTTTAACCGGTAAGACCAAAATTCCTATAATTCCTTAGACTTAGTCTATATCAATACAATCTGTACCACCTCAGTATTCAACATATCAATCTTCTTCAGTCATGGTAGGAGCTCAACCTAATAGGATGAATTCTATTGTTGCCATTAGATATGCACCATTGGTTTTACCTCAAGCCCTTAATTCACTACCTGGTGGTGATTACCATAAATAACTTCCAAGTTTTAATGACCAGGGTGATGTAACATTAGAAGAACATTGGAATTCTTATTTCGGTTATGATGACAACCAAAACATTGATCTTGAAGATGTGTGGATGTGTGTCTTTGTTTAGATTATGGATGGAGATGACAAGAAGTGGTTTAGGGAGATGCTAGCTGGTTCTCTAAATGGGATAGAATCCCTACAGTAAATATTCATGAAATAGTGGGGGGACACTAAGTATTTCCTCTATTATATAGCATAATTTGGGGAATTAAAATAAATTCAAGTGATTCAGTCACTGAGTTTACAAAACAATTCATCAAAATTTATGGAAAGACCCCAACAAATATTAATCCAACTGAAACATCAACAAAACTCAATTATGCTAATTCTTTAAATGTTTCTTTTATATTACTACTAAGAGAAAGTAGATCCCCCATCCATGAATATATGCACGAGGAAGTCTTAGAAGTAGAGTCAAATCTGATGGTAGAAGATAAACTCGGAGGTAATTGCAACATAAAGAGGGCACACCAGGCAAGTAGAGTCAAATATGATACCAATACCAATTGTTGGACAGACCAAGCACACAGAGAGGGAGGGACTGAATCTGTGTGTGTAGTTTTTATTACTTTTTCAACTTTAACAATCAACAATTTATTCAATATTATGCATTATCACATTATCATTATATCATCATCATATCATCATCACATATAAATCATAGCAACATAGTACACAAGTTTTTTACATGGAAACCCAAGTCCTGGGGGGGGAACTATGGAAGTATTTTAGTAAATAGGTTTCTAGCAACAACTGAAAGGAGGAAACAACCCCCTTATTACAAAGACTTCAATTATCTAGCTCCAACTAGAAGGAGGATACAACCCCCTGATTTACAGGCTACAACCTGAAGGAAGCTACAACTCTCTAGTTCTTTGGCTTCAACCAGAAGGAGGAGACAACCCATTTTCCTTTCCCTGTCCTGCTGCCCTAATATGAATATAGAAACTATTGAACCACGACCGCACTAATCTTGTAGACATGCTAATAACCACCTATACTACACTACAAAATCTATACAATCAAGATGTACCTATCAATCTGTCACTCACATCAACCAATTCAGTCAATCTGAGTATGCACACCAAACTCAGTCCACCTGGGTCAAACAACCTGCTCATACAACTCAACCAATCTAAGTCAAACCAATTTCACCTAAGGAAACCTGTGCCAATCCTACTCATATGAAAGAACCTGTACTAAGATGCTTGTGTACCTATGCCAAATCAATCATATACTTGTGTTAATCTAATCAAGTGCTCTGATAGTCAACCGAACCTTATTACTTGTCCTATTTCATCAAGTAAGAGACACGTTTGAGAAACTAGGAGACTTCACATACAGTCCTCCAAACTTAGTCCAAACACACTCAACTCAATGACACCACAACCAACCTCAATCACAATCAAGGAATGCTTGATAGTTAAACATGATATACCTCAACCAACTAACCTCATCCAAGAAGATAAAAGTCTTAACCAACTATTTCAAACTCAATAAATCTCATAAACTCTTAGACACAAAAGCATATTTCACTCCACTCAAATCAAGTCAAGAAATCAAACAAGTATCAAGAAAATAGTCACTTACAATACTGTCAAAGGTTGTCATTAACAGTAAATAACAATCCAGCTCCACATAGGTCAAAGACACAATGATCAACACTTGTAAAAATAGTTTTCAAAGAAAACCTTTAGGTTGATCAGATAAATAAATCACATGATCTACTGCTTACATGTCAACTTCTCGTTCAATACTACACTTATACAACAGTCAATATAAATACCAAGATCTATGCCAACAATATCCAAGATAATCATCAAGATCACATTAGGATATATTCAATATAACCATCACCATAGACTCCATAAAATATTCAATGAATTCAAGGATATATACCAATATATAGCCTCAGATACTAAGATCAAAGATTAAGTCTATCCATGAGAGACATGTGTCATTATAAGAGAAACCCAAAAGCATAAGCCATACCTTTTTGAATATCATAAGATGAATAAAAAGTAGACAAATGAAAAACAACTATATATTATGTCATCACATATCCCTCATAACAAGCTTTCCAATGAGCCAAGAATTTTGTAATTTTGATTTCGTATGAGAAAGTTATGTGAATTTTAGTGAAGATGCCCAAAAATTCATATCTCTTCAACCGTAAGGAGTTAGAAGATGATCCACACATCAATGGAAATGGATTGATACAGAATATCTCCCTATGATGGGTTTATTTGGAAATTTTTGGTCTAATACCCTTAAAGTATTCAATATGTCCAGTACGTCAAAGATCCCACACATGAGGGTGCCAAAGACCGAACCACCAACTACAAGAGTTTCAAAGTCTTTTTCAAAGTATTCTTCAACATATCAAGGCATATATGTGGGATATACCTCCATATACATCCCAATAGCCATATAACCACAAATAGGACCATACATCATCATGGTTAAAAAACCCCAAGGCACCACGTGCAAGGGTTTCAAGGACTCTTTCAAAGATATCATATAATATTTAAACAAGATACTTTCCGTGGACTTCAAGGGATTCAACATCATCATGCTCAAGGTCTCCATATCATGAAAAACATATACAAATGTTTCACTACATATATTCATCACCATAAGAGTACTAACACCCCAAAAGAGCGGTACACAGACCTCACCACTAGTTTGCAAGAGTTTATGGGATTCATATGCATGATCAAAAGGATACTACATCCCAATGACCATATATCGTCTAAGGGACATCAAACCACCATATATGTGGGTAAGTCCTAAATTTTCAAGGACACCAAGTACCCCATAAGAATGGGTTCCAACATACCACCATAAGTGTGGGTTCCAAGACCTAAGTCTTCACATGCAAGAGGATCAAGATCTAAGATTGTGGACTCAGGGACCCCACAAGAACTTAACAACCTCAAGACCATCCAATGCAAGCAATGGGATTCACCATAAACACATCAAGGACTTTACACACATGAGCCACATCATCCATTCAATAACCAATCAAGAGACCGAAACAAGTACAAGCATAATAAGAAGCACAAAGACCAGTAACCAAAGATCAACCATCACTGAGGAACTCGACAATGGACACAAATGGGACCAATATACAACTTAGTGGAACTTGACCAATTCAAAGGGTAACCAGGGATTTTTTTCATTGTTCCAAGGCCTCCAATGGCTTCAATATTGGGCTTGGACAAGGTCAAAATGGATCCTCAGACACAAAAAACTACAAACTAAACACTAACCCTCAAGAGATCCAAAAGGGGCACCAAGGAATCAACCATTGGAATCAATGACCAGACACCGTTGGCATCATTGAAAACATAATCAATAATTTCCCCCTTTGTCATTGATGACAATACCATAACTCTTCTTCGGAACACATTCCCCTTATTCATAACTTCTATCCCCCTTTGGTATTGATGGAAAAGGGAACATACTTTCATCATATTACTCCCCCTCAAGGCATGCTCCCCCTGTCACATGAATACTGCTAGAACTAACTCCTATACGATACTCAAATATGATAATAATGTACATATATCCCTTTACACATTCTTTGTACACTTCATATTACTAGTCGATATTCTTCAAAATGGCATAGGGTTTTCCCCAATATTTCCATCATTTTTGTCTTGATATACTGACTTTAATATCCATACTTTAGTAGTTTGATGGTTGTTCATTTCATTTGATTGATATTTCTTTTTTCTCCAAATTTTAACTGGTCCCTACATCCAACAATGTTTTGCGAAATGTACATAATGATAGCAATTGTAACACTGAACAAAAAATGTAGTTTGATGTCTTTCTGGAGTGATTCTATCATGAGATCTGCAATGAATGGATTTGTGACCATAGTTGTTACTGTTGTAGCAATGACCATGGAACCTTGTAGGATATCTCTGAGCAATAACTTCTTTTGAGTCTTACTGATCATGGGAACCTCTACGACTACATGTATTATCGTTATCCTTTTCTTCTTTTACTATATAGATTTTACTTTCTTCAATGATCTTCTCAATCTTCGAATTTGTCTTGAACGAAATTGTTGTTTTGTCCAAATCTTCCTTCAGAGAGAGGATCTTCAATTCTTGGTTTTGACAAATTTGTTAGAATAATCAACCCATAGTTAGCTACCTTAGACATTAATTTAATTATTTTTGTCTTATTTTCCTAGTTCATGTGTCCCACCTTATGCAAGTTGTCAATTACCTATCCATAGTGGTCCAACTTGCCTAATTTGACCCATGTAGTGCTTAGGAAACCTCAATGAATCAATTCTACTTTATTCCTGGTCTCCTAGGTGCCCTTCTGCTTTTTCTGCTTTATTGCCTGCTTTTTCAATGCTTTAAGGCAATAGGGAAAGTTTGACTAGGTGAGGTGAACTAGTTTTTTGTCCTCTTCATCCTCCACTCTTTTCTCCTTGAAAAAGCATGTATGAGTTTTCATTCCATCACTCTTTAGCTTTCCTAAGCACTTTTTCCAATTCGTGAGCTCCATGACTGATTTGGGATCAACTTTTTGCACCTATGGGGGATTTGCTTAATTTTAGTAAGCCTGGTTTATGCTAGATTCGAATTGATCCTCATGCATTCGAATCCATTATGTAATTATTTAATGAAGAAACCTATTATGTTACAAGGTTGGCTATTGTACACTTATTCAATACAGTTTAGTGTTCAGCTCATTATTCAGTCTCTTTTGTGAGTGATTTTGCATGTTCAATTGATAATTGTTGTGAGTAAAATTAATCTATCACTGGGTTCAATTTCCACATGGTATTAGAGCAATTGTAGATCAATTTCTCTCCTTCAAAATTTTTTTGCAGGTTCAACATCAGTGACTGGGAGCCTTCTACTGACAGCCGGGACAATTTCTAAGCTATGGATCAATCTCAGAAGATCATCTTGACTCCCTTCAATTTCTTTGAATGGAAAGCAGAGATGGAGATACTGTTGAGAGAGAAAGGCCTCTACAGGGTGACTATGGCAATAGAATCAGAGCCCAATGCAGCTGCAGAGAATATTAAATGGCACAACAGGAGGGATGAGGCCTATGGTCTCCTGTGTCCGAGTATTTCTAGAGACCTCCTTTTCCATCTTGATGGATTGACATCATCGAATGAAGTATGGGAGAATCTTACTGATCTTTTTGGAAAGACAGATGAGATGAGGGGACATCAAATCGAAAATGAACTGATCTCCCTGATTCCAAATAGCTTTGAATCTCTGCAACTCTATTTCTCCAAGTTCAAAGCAGTTGTTTTGTAGCTGAAACAGTGTGGGATCGAAAAGAAGGATGATCAGCTAGTCTTAGCCATTCTCTCAAAGCTTGGCCCTGAATATTTAGTGTTTTTTTCGACCTTCTATGCCACAAAACTGACAGCTTGAACCTGGAAGATGCCTAGCCTTGCATATTTCATGGAATCTCTCACACAAGAACAGGACAAGTTGGTGATGATGGGCACCATCAAACCATCCAAAGATCAAGCTCTGATTGCTGGAGATTCAAGGGTGGATTCAAAAAGAAAAAAGAAAGCTAAAAATCCACCTGAGCAAAAGAGAGACAAGAAAAAGTCTCCAGAGGAGCCACAAGGTTCCAAGAAGAATAACCAGAAGAAGAAAAACAAAGGAGAAATGAGCAAGTGCGCATACTGCAATAAGGGAAATCACACTGAAAGCTCTTGTATGAAGAAGCAAATAGACATGCTGACCCAACTCCTGGAGAATAATGGCATCTCCCTTCCAGACAGCTCAAAGAAGAGAGAAGGAGGATCAAGTTCAGATGACAAAGGGAGAGTTCATGCATTGGTTGCTGGCACATCAAGCTCACCCAGTTTAATGATTGATTCTGGAGCTTCTAGACACATGGTTTCAACCAAGGAGGCATTCTCCTCACTTGACATGTCGAAGGGACCACCTATAGTACTGGGAGATGACTCTCTCACTGAAATTTTGGGCAAAGGGAGGATTGATCTTGATCATGGTCAGTTCAGCAATGTGTTGTATGTGCCTGGTCTTGCCTCCAACCTCTTATCAATGTACCAGATGACTCACACTAGGTCTCCAAAGAAGGTCATATTCTCCCTTGATGAAGTCGAGATCATAGATATCTCAAGTGGTAAATTCATTGCAAAAGGAGTTGCGAATCATGCTCAGAAGGTATACATGTTCTCACACTTCCTACCCTACTCAAACCCCTCTCCTTTTCTGATTCATGCTAATGAAGCAAGCAAGATTTGGCATGAAAGATTTTGCCACCTAAATTACAAGTATCTTTCTGATCTTAGTGAAAAAGAGATAGTCATAGGGTTGCCCAAGATAAAATTTTCCAAAGGAGTCTACCAAGGTTGTATCCTAGGAAAACACCCAGAGCATAAATTTGAGAGAGCTAGTCATGAGAGAACCTCTGCACCCCTCGAGCTGATCCACAGTGATTTAGCTGTCCCATTCCCTCATATGTTCATGAGTCAAGCCAAATATGCATTGAATTTCATAGATGACTTTTCCAGGTATTGCTAGGTTTACTTCCTGAAACACAAGTCTGAAGTTTTTGGCCTCTTCAAAGTCTTTAAGGCTTTGGTTGAAAACCAGTCTGGGAGGAAACTCAAGGTCCTCAGATCTGAAAATGGTGGTGAGTATGTCAAGTCTGAGTTTATTAATTGTTGTGCAGATGTAGGTATTCAGATGCAACATTCTATCCCTTACACACCACAGCAAAATGGTGTTGCTGAGAGGAAGAACAGATCACTGAAGGAGATGGCAACATGCATGATGGAGGCCAAAAATTTGCCACCAAAGTACTGGGATGAACCTATCAACTATGCAGCCTATATATAGAATAGGGTGTCTCATAAACATATTGAAGGTATGACTCCTTTCGAAGCATGGAGTGGGCACAAGCCAGATGTGACCCATTTCGGGATTTTTGGCTCAAGGGCTTGGGCTAGAATTCCAACAGAAAAGAGAAAGGCTTTGCAGCCCCAAATCCAAGAGTGTCTATTTGTTGGATAATATGAAGATTCAAAAGGGTACAAACTGATAAATTTGAGCACAAATAAATCCTTCATCGAAATGTGTGTTCAGTTTCAAGAAGAACCCCTTGCAGCAGTGGAAGTTGGAGAAGCCTCTTCACCACCTGAACCTTTGAAAGTAAGTGAAGAGTTTGTTGAACATGCTGATTCTGATTTGTCTAATGGATATGAGTTTATTACAGACCCTAAAATCCCTACAAGGCCAAAATGGGCAGCCAAGACACTACATGCAGCAGGAGAGCTAGTTTGGGATCCCAATGACCCAAGGAGGACTAGATCTCAATTTGAGAGTGGTCTATGCATGAAGGATCCTATGTTTGCTGAAAAATGCTACTTGTTGGTGGAATATGATCCTCAAACATATGAAGAAGCATCAGGAGATCCAATATGGAAATTTTCCATGAAGGAAGAGTTCAGCTCACTCCAGAAGAGCAACACATGGGAGCTAGTGGATCTTCCCCCAGGGAGGAAGTTAGTTCAGTGTAAGTGGGTCTACAAGACCAAATTTGATGATGATGGTTCACCACTGAATTACAAGGCCATATTTGTAGCCAAGTTCTACTCACAGGTTCATGGGATAGATTACAATGAGACATTTGCCCCAGTGGCAAAGATGGATTCCATTAGGCTAGCCCTAGCCATTGCAACCTCAAAGCAATGGGAGATACATCACATGGATGTAAAATGTGCCTTCCTGAATGGAGATATCACTCTATATATATATATGCAGCAGCCTCAAGTTTTTTCTACTAACCCTTCTCTTGTGTGCAGGTTGAGAAAGTCATTGTATGGGCTAAAGCAAGCCCCCAGGGCTTGGTATGCCAAGATCAATAGCTTCTTGCTATCACTGAATTTTGTTCGGTGAAAATCAGATCCAAATGTCTATTTGAATTTAATTAATGGTTCATTAATGATCATTGTGTTATATTTTGATGGCCTCCTCATTACAGGAAGCTCAAAGGATGAGATTGCTTCCTTAAAGGGTGCAATGAACCAAGCCTTCTCCATGACAGATTTGGGGCTCTTAAGTCAATTTTTGGGGCTTGAGATTGCTCAAACCAAATCTGGAATCAAGGTGCACCAGTCCAAATATGCCTTGGACTTGCTGAACAAATTCAAAATGAAGGACTGCAAACCAAGCAAGATTCCTTTCCTTTTAGGAGTGAAGCTGGAAGAAGCTGATTCTTCACCTATGATAAACAATACACTGTATAGGAAATTGATTGGATGTTTGTTGTATATTACACATACTAGACCTGATATTTCTTATGCAGTAAGTGTGGCTTATAGATACATGGATCAACCTCATGAGATCCATTGGAAAGAAGCCAAAAGGATCCTTAACTTTGTTCAGGGAGCAAGGACACATGGGATCTTCTATAAAGAAAAATCTGATCTTGATTTGATTGGATTTACTGACAGTGATTGGGCAGGTGATAGCACAGACAGAAATTCCACATCAAGATATGTGTCCATGCTTGCATAAGGTCCAATTAGCTGGTCAAGCAAGAAACAGAGTGCCATTGCACTCTCATCTACAGAAGCAGAGTACAGAGGAGTTGTTAATGCAGCAACTCAATGTTTATGGTTGCAGGGATTACTTGGAGAGTGTGGATTCGAATCAGAGTACTCAACTACCATCTACTGTGATAACCAGATTGCCATTAGAATCTGCAAAGATCCAGTTCAGAAGCAGAGAACCAAACACATTGAGATCCATATGCACTACATCATAGAGCTTGTGCATGATGGCACCATTCACCTACTCTTCTGTTCATCTTCAGAACAAGTAGCTAATATATTCACCAAAGCATTTTGTGAGAAGACCTTCAGCAATGTCAAATCACTACTGGGGATTGCTGATAATGCTATGAAGCATGAGTGAAGACAAGATTTCCAAATTTTGTTTTACAACCCATGTTTAAGGGAGGATTTTCCCATGTGGTTTTTGCCTCTTTCCTTGGTTGTATGGACATGCAATATGTAAAGGGTGAATAAGCCTTGTTGCTAGGCCCTATATTTTTCTGATATATTACTCATAATTCAGGATTAACGGGGGGTGTTAGAATAATCAACCCATAGTTAGCTACCTTAGACATTAATTTAATTATTTTTGTCTTATTTGCCTAGTTCATGTGTCCCACCTTATGCAAGTTGTCAATTACCTATCCATAGTGGTCCAACTTGCCTAATTTGACCCATGTAGCACTTGGGAAACCTCAAGGAATCAATTCTGCTTTATTCCTGGTCTCCTAGGCACCCTTTTTCTTTTTCTACTTTATTGCCTGCTTTTTCAGTGCTTTAAGGAAATAGGGAAAGTTTGACTAGGTGAGGAGAACTAGTTTTTTGTCCTCTTCATCCTCCACTCTTTTCTCCTTGTAAAAGCATGTATGATTTGTCATTCCGTCATTCTTTAGCTTGCCTAAGCGCTTTTGCCAATTCGTGAGCTCCATGACTGATTTGGGATCAGCTTTTTGCACCTATGGGGGATTTGCTTAATTTTAGTAAGCCTGCTTTATGCTAGATTCGAATTGCTCCTCATGCATTTGAATCCATTATGTAATTATTTAATGAAGAAACCTATTATGTTACAGGGTTGGCTATTGTACACTTATTCAATACAATTTAGTGTTCAGCTCATTATTCAGTCTCTTTTGTGAGTGATTTTGCATGTTCAATTGATCATTGTTGTGAGTAAAATTAATCTATCACTGGGTTCAATTTCCACAAAATTTATATCTTTTCTTGGAGTTGTCTAGTTATATCTTCTTCTGTCTTCTTAACTTATTCTACCTTTTTTTTCATAGCGAAGATATTGTCTTCCATATGTCCTTTTGAATTCTTATCATCCTCATGGAATTTTTGTAGTTGATATTTTAGTATATGATTCTCCTTTCTGAGTTATGAGAGTTCGTTTTCAAATTCAAAATTTGTCAGAAAATCCTTCCGTAACTCTTCCTTCAAGGATTTGATTTCAATTTTTTGTTTTCTTCTTAACTTCTATTCCAATATTTATTTAGCCTTATAAGTACTTGTCTCATTGACTTTGTCTTGTAGCTTGCAGATCAATTCTTTTTCCTTATCTTCTAGCAGTCTTTTGAGCTTGACAATTTATGTAGTTGACTTCTCAAGATTTTCTTTTAAAGAGTTGGATATAGCTTCTTTGATTCTGGTGGCTTCTTCGACTTGGAGTTTTAGATAAATTATGGTCTATGTGCCCTTCTTATATTCTTCTTTATTCCTCTGCTTATATTTGTCCAATTGCTCCTGCAATACCTAGTTATA
This sequence comes from Pseudotsuga menziesii, assembly GCA_001517045.1. Lineage (NCBI taxonomy): Eukaryota > Viridiplantae > Streptophyta > Pinopsida > Pinales > Pinaceae > Pseudotsuga > Pseudotsuga menziesii. Next base: position 265,729 of record LPNX011112677.1, read on the forward strand.
TTCACAAAGATTTTTCACTTCTTGTGAAACAGTAGTGATTTCATTGTCTATCATAGTATCTGTTGGATTTCTACCACTTATCAGAGAGAAAGGATTTTCATCACAATCTGAGGTATTGCATTATGTGAATTCAAAATGGCTCTTTTATTCTATACTCGATAAACATATCTCTTTAAAACCATTAGAAACATAGTGTTCAGGGGATCTACCTTCATACTTACCTGGATCTTGTATTGACCTTTTAATGGGAATGTCTTCTACTTCTTGTTCTTCATATGAGTTTACATGATGTAATTTGAATGACAATTCTTCAACTAAGTTGCACTTTCCTATTTTCTCCTTTTTGATATCTGTTAGATCTTCAAGCATTAATTCCATATCCTCTACTTCTTGTTTTTTATTGGAGTATAGTTGTTCTAATATAAGCCATAGTTCCTTAGCTGAGCTGTACTTCCCTAACTTCTTCTTTTGGATATCCATTAGGCCTTTCAGAATTTATTCCATGGCCATATACTTATTTTTCTTTGCTTCCTTTTGATCTTTTTTTTCACTTTCTTTGGAGGATTATATCTAGTAAGAATCGATTGTCATATACAAATTCCTTCTTTCTCAAGATAAACTTGCACTCTTCTTTTACAGATGTAGTAATTTGTTCCACGAAACAATGGTACTCCATTCATTGAGAAACCCATGGTGTGTCAAGGATTGACTTCAAGCTCGTAAGGATTTATTGTAAAGACCGACTCTGACAACAATTGTTGGACACACTAGGAACACAGAGAGGGGGGGGGGGGTGAATCTGTGTGTGCATTTTTTATTACTTTTTCAAATTTAACAATAAAAAACTGATTCAATATTATGCGTCATCACATTATCATTATATCATCATCAACATTGTTATCATCATCATATCATCATCGTCACATAGAAAGCATAGCAACACAGTACACAATATTTTTACGTGGAAATCCAATTCCTAGGGGGAAGACCACAAAATCCTTTTAGTAAATAGGTTTCCAGCAACAACTGGAAGGAGGAAACGACCCCCTTATTAAATGAATTCAATTCTCTAGTTGTAATTGGAAAGAGGATAAAACCCCCATATTTACAGGCTACAACCTGAAGGAAGCTACAACTCCCTAGTTCTATGGCTTCAACCAGAAGCAGGATACGACCCCGTTTCCTTGCCACATCGTGCCACCCTGATATGAAGATAGAAATTGTTGAACCACAACCATACTGATCATGCAGACCTACTAATAAACACCTGTACTAAACTACACAATCTGTACAATCAACATGTCCAATCAAGTTGTACCAATCAATATATCACTCACATCAAACAAATTAGTCAATCTGAGTCTGCACACCAAACGTAGTCCACCAGAGTCAAACCATATTCTCATACAACTTAGCCAATCTGAGTCAAACCAACTACACATAAGGCAACTTGTGCCAATCCTACTCAACTGAAACAACTTGTACCAATATGGTTGTGTACCCATGCCAAATCAATCATATATGTGTGTTAATCTAATCAAGTGATATGGAAGTCAACCAAACCTTCTTGCTTGTCCTAGTTCATCAAGTAAGAGACACATTTGAGCAACCAAGAGACTTCACATACACTCATCCAAACTTTTTCCAAACACACTCAACTCAATGACTCTGTTGGAAAGGGGTTGAGGATTAGTTAGTTGCGCAGCATTGCGAATGTTGCGCAAGCTCAGAAGACACCATGCAAGACAAAACTAGCATGCAAGGCGGAAGATAGACTACTTTTGAATATTTTGTGTCACTTTTTGTACTTTTTGACCATATTTTGTTGATATTGGTCATTAATTGGTAGAATCAGTTAGGAGTTAGTTAGAAGTGGACCATGAATGTAAAGGCGCAAGCCTATAAATAGAAGAAGAATTTTAAATGTAATTGTCAAGTCATAAGAAGACAATTAATACCACGTTGTGGAATGAGAATTGAGAGTTCAAGGCTCAATTGAATTGTTGTCTATTTTGAATCTATGGTTGATTGCGTAGAAGCTAATATGATGAGAGAGATGTTGATCTGAACTGCTATACTATTATCTTTTTATCTCTTTCTGTCTTTCTATTTTGCAATATAATGATGTGACATGGATCTATGATGCGATGTTTACTACTTATGAATGATGTTATCTATCGATATCTGTTTGCGCACCAGCATGGTTATTTTTGTGATGAATGAATGATGTGATTTGAGAAAAAAAATGATGGATGGTTCTATTTTTGATTAAGTGATTGGTTTGTTATGATAGATAAGTTGATGAATTTTCTATGCCCATATTCCTCTTCTATTATATGGAAACTTGGTTTCGTCAGACCTCCCTCAAACATCTTGGGTGAGGCTTCATCCACTTCATGGGTGTTGCCGGACAGGGTAAAACCTATCTAGGCCCATGCTCAAGGACATCGTGGTGAGTTGAGCATTGACAGAGTGGGAACCCCTATTGACTGATGTTTTGTTGGTTGGTTTTACACTAACAGACACCACAACCAGCCTCAGTCACAATCAAGGAATGCTTGATAGTTAAACATGATATACCTCAACCAACTAACCTAATCCAAGAATATAAAAGACTTAACCAACTATGTCAAACTCAATATATCTCATAAAATTTTAGACACAAAAGAATTTTTCACTCCACTAAATCAAGTCAACAAATCAACCTGTATCAAGTCAACCAAATAGTCATTTACAATACTGCCAAAGATTGTCATTAACAATCAATAACAATCCAGTTCCACTTAGGTCAAAGACACAATGATTAACACTTGTCAAACTAGTTTTCAAATAAAAAATTTAGGTTGATCAAATAAATTAAAATAACTCACCAGATATACTACTTACATGTCAACTTCTCATTAAATACTACACTTATAGAACAATCAAGATAAACGCCAAGACCTATGCCAATAATATCCAAGATAATCATCAAGATTTATATCAATATCACATTAAGATATATTCCAAGATAACCATCACCATAGCCTCCATAAAATTTTCAATGACTTCAAGGATATATACCAATATATATCCTAGCATACTAATATCAATGATGAACTCTATCGATGAGATACATGTGTCATTACAAGAGAAACCTAGAAGCATGAGCCATACATTTTTGAAGATCATAAGATGAAGAAAAAATAGAAAAAACAAAATAAAATATATATTGTTTCATCACACATCCCTCATACTAATATTTCCAACGAGCCAATAAGTTTGTAATTCCGATTCTATATGAGAAAGTTATGCCAATTTTAGTGAAGATGCCCAAAACTTTCTCTGTCACAAAATTTCGCACTTTTCTCCAAGAGTTGCGAAATTCATGAGAGAATTGATTATGAACAAATGAAATGTTTGATATTCTATTTATATAGGTTGTGGAGAAAAATTATTACCTTAGGGTGATATGCAATTCAAAATTACAAATAATTAAATTCTCTTTTGTTTGGTCAGCTCGCCCAAAAAGGTGGTATACACCAACTTCAAAAATTCATATCTCTTCAACCGTAAGGAGTTAGAATATGCTACACATATCAATGCCAAATGGAAATGTCTTGATGAAGAATATATTCTTATTATGGATTTATTTTCAAATTCCTGGTCGAATACCCGTAAATTCTTCAATATGTCCAAGATGTCAAAGACCCCACACATGAGGGTGCCAAAGACCATACCACCAACTACAAGAGTTTCAAATTCTTCTTCAAAGTATTATTCAACATATCAAGGAAATTACGTGGATTCTACCTCCATCTACATCCCAGTAGCCATATAAACATAAATAGGACCATACATTATCATGGTTCAAGACCCAAGGCACCACATGCAAGGGTTTCAAGGACTCTTTCGAAGATATCATATAATATTTAAACAAGATACTTTCCATGGACTTAAAGGGATTCAACATCATCATGTTCAATGTCTCCATATCATTAAAAACATATCCAATGGTTCCACTATATATTCTTCACCATAATAGTACCAACACCCCAAAAAAGGGGTACAAATACCTCACCACTAGTTTGCAACACCTTATGGGCTTCATATGCATGATCACAAGGCTACTACATGCCAATGACCATATAGGGTCCAAGGGACATCAAACCAACATATATGTGGGTTCAAGACCTAAAATTTCAAGGACACCAAGGACATCATAAGAATTGGTTCCAACATACCACCATAAGTGTGGGTTCCAAGACCTAAGTCTCCACATGCAAGAGGATCAAGATCTAAGCTTGTGGACTTAAGGAATCCACAAGAAATTACTAACCTCAAGACCATCAGATGTACGCAATGGGATTTACCATCAACACATCAAGGACTTTACACGCATGAACCACATCATCCATCCAACAACCAATCAAGAGACTAAAATAAGTACAAGCATGAAAAGCGGCACAAAGACCAGTAACCAAATATCAACCATGAGTAAGGAACTCAACAATGGACTCAAATGAAACCAATATACAACTTAGGGGCACTTGACGAAGTCAATGGGTAACCAAGTATTTTATCATTGATCCAAGGCCTCCAAGGGATTCAATATTAGGCTTGGACAAGGTCAAAAGGGCTCCTCTGACACAAACAACCGCAAACTAAACACTGACCATCAAGGGATCCAGAACGGGCATGGAGGACTCAACAGTCGGAATCAATGACAAGACACCATTGGAATCAATAACAACTTAACCAACAATCTCCCCCTTTTTCATTGATTATAACACCATAACTCTTCTTCATAACACATTCCCCTTATTCACAACTTCTCTCCCCCTTTGGAATCAATGGAAAAGACAGCATCTTTTCATCATACTGCTCCCCCTCAGGGCATGATCCCCCTGTCACACAAATACTTCTAGAACCAAATACTATACGATACTCAAATATGATAATCAGGTACATATATCCTTTTACACATTATTTGTACACTTCATATTACTGGTCAATAGTCTTCAAAATGGCATATATTTTTTCCCAATGTTTCCATCATTTTTTTCTTCATCTACTGACTTTAATCTCCATAATTTAGTAGGTTGATGGTTTTTCACCTCATTCGATTGATCTTGGTTTATTCTCCAAATTTTAACTGGTCCTTGTATCCAACAATGTTTTGTGAAATGTCCATAATGATAGAAATTGTAGCACTGAACGAAAAATGTACTTTGATTTCTTTCTGGAGTTATTCTGTCATGAGCTTTGCAATGAATGGATTTGTGACCATAGTTGTTATTATTGTAGCAATGACCATGGAACCTTGTAGGATATATTTGAGCAGTAACTTCTTTTGATTCTTGCTGATCATGGGAACTTCTGAGACTACATGTATTACTGTTAGCCTTTTCTTCTTTTACTATAGAGATTTACTTTCTTCAATGTTCTTCTCGATCTTCAAATTTTTCTTTAACTGAATAGTTGTATTTTCCGAATCTTCCTTTAGATAGAGGATCTTCAATTCTTTTTTTTGACAAATTTCTATATTTTCTTGGATTTTTCTTGTTAGATCTTCTTTCGTCTTCTTGAATTCTTCTACCTGCTTGTTCATAGAAAAGATATTGTCTTCCATATGTCCTTTTGAATTCCTATCATCCTCATGGAATTTTTGCAGTTGAACTTTTAGTATGTGATTCTCCTTTCTGAGTCCTGAGAGGTCCTTTTCAAATTCAAAGTTTGTCAGACATACCTTCTGTAATTCTTCCTGCAAGGACTTCATTTCAAGTTCATGTTTTCTTCTTAACTTCTCTTGCAATATTTCTTTAGCCTTATAGGTACTTATCTCATTGACTTTGTCTTGTAGCTTGCAGATCAATTATTTTTCCTTATCTTCTAGAAATATTTTGATCTTGACAATTTTTGTAGTTATCTTCTCAAGTTAGTCATTTAAAGCATTGTGTATAGCTTCTTTCCTCAACTGAATCGGGAACATAGACAGCTGCAAGATGAAAACTAGACCCATGTAGAGAAACTAAGATCAACTGATGAGAGAGAAAAGGTTCTTGATAATTCGAACCATGTTAGGAAAAACCAAAAATATGATATATTGCAGCCTTGAACATCAAATCATGTGAGGTAAAATCAGCTCCAAGTGTTAGGAGCAAGTGTCTAGGAGAATGCAGAATGTCTCCATCTTTACTAGTTCTATGAGGAGATGTGCATGTGATAAAATAGAAAGGTATAGAAGCCCTGGGAACATGGAGAGAGAATGATTGAGATCCATAATCTGATATATCTTCAAAAATAACCATGATCCACAAAATATAATATCAGCAAAATCATAAGAGAAAACTGACATCAAATCCCCAGCAGCAATTTTGAAAGAGACTTGCGGTACTTGTTTTTTCATGCCAAAATTGATGAGAACAGCTACAAGTATTGCTTGTGGCTCTTGAAAATTACAAATTGAACCAAATAAAATCATATCATATCCAATAATGTGGAATAAATCCAAGTTCTCCACTAAGATGTTAGATGCACAATTTTCTCCTTCTTCAACAAAATTTTGAATATTGGTGCATGCAATCATGTAGGAAATTGTTGGAATCTCAATATCAAAGAGAGTCAATGGATCACTACTAAAACCTGATATTTATTCCAAAATATCCAAAGTATTACTTTTATGTGCACCAGAAACATCATTAGAGAGTGAGAAATCAAATTCCTCTTCATTTTCTGAAACAATCACTGACAAACTTTGCACATAATTTAAAATAAAAGAAGCACTGGAGAATGTTTGCATAGAATGGAAGGAGAGTTTTTCTTCATTAACAAAGATTCGAATGTCTTATGATGGATCATCCATATTAGAAGATGATATATCATATATCTCATAAACTTCTAGAGTAGCAAGAGGAGTAAATCCAAGGAGACTTTCTTCAATTCAAATTGACTGTGTTGAAGGTTCTATTTCTTCTTCATATTGAACAATTTGCTTTGCTGCAGGAGAGGGGACATGGAGTACATTCTTGAACTCATCATGCTGAATTTTAACTGAACCTATCCCAACATATGGGATTTGGGATTCATCTCCCATATTAGTGTTAGGTCCTCCTGATAGAGTGAAAGTGGTGAAGGATTACCTAAAGGAAACCATGTGGTTGGATGCTCCATAATATATAAAGTAATCCTTCGATGAATTGATACCTTCCTTCAAGGAACGAAACCTCTCAAATTCTCCATGTTGGAGACATTTACCCACCATGCACACTAAATTTGGTCAATTTTTCCTTGTTAAACCACTATCCTAAGTTTTAATGAATTAATTGGCATCAAAGGAGAACTGTACATTAGAGAGAATTTGAGGTCAAAAATGGGCCTCAAAAGGACCAAAATGTACTATAAAAATAAACCAATTACATTCTAGTATATGACATCATCCCCCATGGTTGAGGTGGCATTGCATGAGTTAAGAATGCTTATTTGTCACATTTTCTATGGTGGATGAAAACCCATAGTTAACCAAGGTAGTCGTACACGTACTTTTATGTCATAAAGTGAAGTACTCATAATAAAAGTCATTTCACACTTTCTCATAAAATAATATTATTGTTATTTTCAAGTAAAGTACTCACAATTCACTTTATCATAAAATAATATTATTGTCATTTTCAAGTAAAGTACTCATAATTCATAAAAATGTCTTTTCACATTTTTTTATAAAATAATATATTGTTATTTTTCATGTTTTTTTAATTTTAAATTATATATTCACTCAATTGTATTTAATATCAAAATGTCAAACTAATATATATATATAATCTTGTACTTTTAAAATAAATTAAATTCATGAATGATATTTATATGAAAAAAATATGTTAGTTATGCATATAAATTAAATTCATTTTTGTTTAATTTTATTTACAAGTTCAAGACAAATAAGTGCTAAAGGACAATAAATTTTTGGAAATTTACAATGAATCTTAGTCACATCATTGTAGAGTTATTTTATTAATTTTATGTATAGTCAATTTAGAAAAGTAACTCAACCATGGTTAGTTATATTGTGCATAAAAAGTAGTGTAGGAGGTGAGTTGTCATATATACCTACCCCATAAAATCCCTAACTCATAATATTTTAATATATCTTATATTTTTGTAGTACATCTCTCAGGAGGCCCATTTTTGACCTCAAATTCTCTCTAATGATGACATCAGCATGAACACACCCATGCCTACCTTCATTCAAGGAGGCCAACTAAGCCTTCTCCTTCATTTTGGGAGGCTAACTGGATCACTCTGGGAGTGATCTGAGTGTCATAAATGCACCTAATTGATAACTAATGGTTACAATTAGTTAATTTGAGTGGTGAAGGCACCTCCATTCATTATATTGATTATTTTATTAATATTTAATGAACTGGAGTCAACAGGGGTGCCTCCAACCACCTCTAATGGCCAGTTTGACTTCAGTTAACCTTGTCGGGGTTCATTGGAGTTAATGGTTCTCTACCACTTGTTGGTTGGCATGTAGTGATATGTGTATGAGCTAATTTCAGTTAGACTCAGTCATTCATTGCACTCTAACTTTAGTTAGGATTCAGTTGATTCAACATGACTTGATCAGTTAGTTAACTAGTGTGTTTACTGTGGCTTACAGTCAGTTAAGCTACACCCACTCATTCAATTTGAATGACCTCCTTAGGAATTTGAATTGTCTTGGTATTCATGCACCTTGCATGATCATTATATTGTATTATTCATTATTCATTGATTATACAGAGCTGCAACATTCTATTATAGCACCATTTTGCCAATTTTATGCGTATTTGTCCATATTCTTTGTGAGACTGTGTTTTCAGTTCCTAAACCACTGTGACAAATTAATATGGTATTAGATATCACAGTGGGATGAAGCTCATATCTCTCAAAAACATGGTTTTTTACAGGTCTTGCATGAAAAATTGAGCAAAAGCTCAAAATTCCAGCACTGCACCAGAAGCCAAGGCTTACCACTTAATACCCCAAGTAAAGGAATTGTTGATCAAGATTGCTTCATCAACTATGTTGGGTGTGATGAAATCCTAAAATGTGCATGTTGTCCAACCTTACGATGCCCCTTTTGTTGTGGTTTGTAGGTTTTAACAGGTGAAAGCATTTGCTCCAGCAGTTTGAAATGGATTCTTCCATAGAACTCTTGACTCCATTCAATTTCCATTCATGGAAAGGAGACATGGAGATCCAACTACATTCCATAGGACTCTATAGGGTCACTATGGACACTAAAGAAGAGCCTACTCATGTGATAGATAAATCTAGATTCTTGAACAAGAAAGATGAAGCATTCAGATTCTTGTGCTTCTCTATTTCCTGAGATCTTATTTTTCATCTCTCGGGATTGAAGACTCCAAAGGAAATTTGGGACAAGTTGGAAACCCTATATGGAAAGTAGGATGATTTGAGAGTATACCAACTTGAAAATGAGTTGATGTCTCTCCAACCTTCCAATTTCGAGACCTTGAATGATTTTTTCACAAATTTCAAGCACATTGTATTACTGTTGAAGCAGTGTAAGGTGGAGAAGGAGGATGATTAGATCATCCTCGCCATTCTTTCCAAACTTGGAGCTGATTATTCAGTGTTTGTCTCTAAATTCTGTGTGGGGAAGCTCACAACCCCTGGATGGAAGATGCCTTCTCTTAATGCCTTCATTGAGTCCCTAACAAGTGAACATGATAAGCTTGTCCATATGGGGATCATCAAATCCTCCCATGATCAAGAGCTCAATGTCTCAGGGCCCCAATACCTGAAGGGTAAAGGAAAGCAGCAGAAGAACCCAAAAACCAAATTTGAAGTTCCTAAGCCTAAATTTGAAAACCAACAACATGAAGAGCCTTCCAGCTCGAAGAAGAACAAAGGAAAAGGGCATCGTGGGAAGGAAAAAGTCAAGTTTTCATACTGTGGGAAGGGCTTCCACCCTGAACATTCCTACATAAAAAATACACTTGATGAAGCTACTTCTCTTCTTGAGAAAAATCACATCAATCTTCTAGAAATATTTCGGAGGAGAGATCATCAAGATCGGGAACCACAGCATGAAAGAGGTCATGCCCTCATGGCAAGCACTTTGAAGTCCAAAGCACTCTTGATAGATTCTGGTGCTTTGAACCACATGATGGTAGAAAGAGACTCCTTCTCATCTTTGGAGACCACCAAATCCATTCCCATCCACATGGGAGATGACTCCACAATCATATTTGAAGGACAAGGTATTGTAGATCTTGAGCATGGTTATTTTTCCAATGTTCTGTATGTACCATCTATTGCATCAAACCTCCTAAGTGTTTATCAAATGACACATACAGGAGTGCCCAAGAGAGTCTCCTTTAGCCTAGATAATGTAGAGATCACAAAACTTGCATCCAAAAAACTTGTAGCAAAAGGCCTTGCAAACCATCATGCAAAATCCTACAAGTTCTCCCATTTTGTGGTGGATGCATAGCCCACCGCATTGCTGACTCATGGAAATGAAGTTAGTAGACTATGGAATGAGAGGTTTGGCCATATAAAATTCAAATACTTGCAGCAATTACAGAATAATTCTAATATGGTTGAAGGCCTCTCGGTCATCAAAGCTACCACTAGAATTTGCAAGGGCTATGTTGGTGGAAAGCACCCTGAGCATAAGTTCGATCGGGGGAAGGCAAGTCGAGCATCATGCATCTTGGCACTGATACATTCTGATATTAGGGGTCCCATGCCTATCACATCCATATATGGATCAAGGTATTTTCTGAATTTTATTGATGACTTTTCTAGATACACATGGGTCTTTTTTATCAAAAAGAAGTCGAAAGTCTTGGAAACATTCACTGAATTGAAGGCCTTGATTGAGAATGCATCTGGCCAAAAGATCAAGATCTTGAGATCTAATAATGGAAAGGAATATGTCAATAATTATTTACTGTGTATACATTCCCAAAGTGGTATTTATATCCTGCATTTAGCCCCCTACACTCCCCAGCAGAACGGTGTAGTGGAGAGGAAGAATCGGTCTCTCAAGGAGATGACCACCTGTATGTTGAAATCAAAGGATTTGGATGCAAATTTGTGGGATGAAACCATGCATGCTACAGCATATATTCAGAAAAAATTTCCACACTCATCTGTGAAAGGGAAGACCCCTTTCAAAGCATATTTCAGACACAAGCCAGATGTGTCGAACCTGAGGGTGTTTGGGTCCACTGCATGGGCCCGAATTCCGCTTGATAAAAGGAGGGATTTGCAACCACAAAGCATAGAATGTCTGTTTATTGGATATCCTAATCAATCTAAACATTTCAATCTGTTGGATATAAAAACAAAACATATCATCATTGAAATAAGTGTCAATTTTGATGAGCCTCTTCATGAGGTTGAACTAGTGAAGGAGAAAACTGTTGAATTTCCTTCCTATTCTACTGAATATCTGGATGATATAATTGGGGGTGATGACACTGATTTGGATCCTCTGAATTATGATATTAATGAATAGAAAGCATCATATGCTGAATCAGAACCTGAAGTACAAAATCATCTCCCAACTTGGGCCCGATAGACACTCTCCTCCGTAGGTGATGATCGTTGGATGATCCAAGAGAGCCCGGTTTGATTTCCAAAGAGAAGGTATTGTACTCTCTTGTCCTGATTATTTGTTGTTCAAATATTTTTATTTGATGATAATTTCAGACCCTAAGTATTACTACCATGCTTGGAAGGATCCGAGATGGCAAGTTGCCATGGATGAAGAGATGAATTCTCCTCAGAAAAACACCACTTGGGAGCTAGTTTCTCTTCCTCCGAGGAGGAAATTGGTTCAATGCAAGTGGGTATTTCAGAATAAAGTTGATTCTGATGGAAGAAACTACAAATATAAGGAAATTCTGGTAGCAAAAGGTTTCTCCTAGGTCCAAGGTGTGTACTACCATGAGACTTTTGCACCGGTTGCAAAAATGGACTCCATTTGCCTAGTTTTGGCAATTTTTGCATCTCAGCACTGGGAAGTGCATCATATGGATGTTAAGTATGAATTTATACATGGAGATATTCATGAGGAGATATAAAAGAAACATCTTGAGGGATACATTTCTGATCCAGCTTTGGTTTGCAAGCTAAAGAAGTCACTATACGGGTTAAAACAAGCCCCAAGAGAGTGGTATTCCAAGATGGATTCCTTCCTTCTCTCGCAAAACTTCCAAATGTGTATATACAGCAGTATGATGGTAAATTTATTATTATTTTTTTATATTCTGATGACTTACTGATTACAGGTAGCGCATTTACTTCTATTTCAGTCATCAAAACTGCTCTCCACAATGCATTTGAAATGAGCAATTTGGGGCTCTTGAAGCAATTTCTGGGGCTCGAAATTGAGCAAAATTATGATGGGATAATGGTCACTCAGTCCAAATACATATCATACCTGTTAGTAAATTTTAACATGGCTGAATGTAGGGCTGCTCCATTCCCTTTCCTTTTAGGAATCATCCTTGAAGAAGGAAAAAGCACACCTCCCATGGACTGCACTATTTATCGACATCTAATACGTAGCTTGCTCTACTTGACTCATTATCGGCCTGATATATGTAATGTCATGAATTCTATGTCAAGATACATGTAGAAGCCTCATTATATTTATTAGACGGCAGCCAAGAGGATCCTCTAGTATATTCATGGAACCAGGACCTATGACATTCACTATGCTGCAGACTTTGAGCTAGAGCTGGTTGGTTACACAAATTCTGATTGGGTGGGTGATTCTATTGATTGAAAGTTTACTTCTAGAAATGTATTCATGTTTGGTGGTGGCCCCATTTTCTTTTCTAGCAAAAAGAAGGCCACCATAGCATTGTCTTCAGTAGAGGACGAATACCGAGGAGCAGTGAATGCTTGCATCCAAGCTGTTTGGTTGCAAGGAATTATTTCAGAGTTTGATCTTGTTAGTAATTTTTCCACTATCCTCTTTTGTGACAATCAAAGTGCTATTAAGATATACACACATCTAGTTACCAGGTAGAGGGCCAAGCATGTAGATATACACATGCACTATATCAACAAATTAGTGCATGACAGGACCATCATTCTGCAATGCTGCCCGATTGATGAGCAGATTGTAGACATCTTCACCAAGATATTTTTGAAAAACAAGTTCACTTACTCCATTCACTGTTGGGGGTGAGTTAGTCAGGGTGATCAGACTACTTTCAATGTTCATCTTGAGGGGGGATTTTTCCCACTGGGTTTTCCCTCTTTTCCTTACTTAGATTTATTTTTGATAATTTTTTGAGTTTCATTATTGTACAGGTTGAACTATGGCCTTTGTTTCCAAGGCCCTAGCATTTCATACACTTTATGTTTCCACTTCTCCTGAGTATAGCTTAAGGGGGGGTGTTGGAGACATTTACCCACCATGCACACTTAATTTGGTCAATTTGGCCTTGTTAAACCACTATCCTAAGTTTTATTGACCTAATTGGTATCAAAGGAGCACTGTCTGACATCAGCATGAGCACACCCACGCCTACCTTCAGTCAAGGAGTCCAACTAAGCCTTCTCCTTCATTTAGGGAGGCTAACTAGAGCACTCCGAGAGTGATCTGAGTGTCATAAATGCACCTAATTGCTAACCGATGATTACAATCAGTTAAGATGAGTGGTGAAGGAGCCTCCATTCATTATATTGATTATTTTATTAATATTTAATGAACTGGAGTCAACAGGGGTGCCTCCAACCACCTTTGATGGCCAGTTTGAATTTAGTTAACCTCATTGGGGTTCATTGGAGATAATGATGCGCTACCACTTGTTGGTTGGCATGTAGTGACATGTGTCTGAGCTACTTTCAATTAGAATCAGTCATTCATTGCACTCCGACTTCAGTTAGGACTCAGTTGAGTCAATAGGACTTGATCAGTTGGTTAACTAGTTTGTTTACTGTGGCTTATAGTCAGTTAAGCTACACCCACTCATTCAATTCGAATGACCTCCTTGGGAATTTTAATTGTCTTGGAATTCATGCACCTTGCATGATCATTGTATTGTATTATTCATTATTCATTGATTATACAGAGTTGCAACATTCTATTGCAGCACCATTTTGTTAATTTTATGCATATTTGTCTGTATTCTTTGTGAGACTGTGTTTTCAGTTCCTAGACCACTATGACAAATTAATACTCTAGTATTCTCTCTAGCATAATACATCTCTACACCTTATGGAACGACAATATTTTTATGTTCAAGGAGTGTTTTCAACTAGTCGAGGGTGTTCTTCATGCACGGGATTTCTGGATGAAATCTCCTCATACAATAAAGACACTTAGTCTTTTCAAGCTTTTTCTTTCTCTTTGAGCTCGGAGCTCCTTCGTAAGACTTTTGATTCTATTTTTGCTTCAAATTAGAGGCTTTAGGATCCTTCCCCTTATGATTCCCTTTATCTTGCGCATTGGTTGAGCCTGAAATCAGAAGAGCTTGCTTCTTATAAGTTTGGAGGACTCCCATTTGGACCAACTTATCCTGCTTCTGCATTAAATACTCGACAAAGCTGTCAAGTGAAGGAATCTTCCAATTGGGGATGGAATCTCTTTCGGAATGGAAGGTAGAGATGAATAAAAATTACTCAGAACCAATTTTGTTGAGCACAGAGAGCACAAGATGCTCATCCTTCCTCTCTATTCTGCATTGCTTACACTATAGTGATAGAGACTTGAATTTTGTGAAAAACTGCTAGATAGTTTCGGAACTATTGGGCTACAATGCAATTAAATCATTATCCAATATGTTCTCTCAAATATCATCTTGTTTCCCAAACAATAATTTTAGATTATCCCAAGATTATTTAGGAGTCTTCAATCCCTCAAGGTGAAAGACGAGATCCCTGGAGATGTGAGTGCAAAGGAAGCTAAATGCTTCATCCAACCAGTTTAAGAATTTATTTTTCTTAGTAGGATGATGGGGTTCTATCTCTCTTCTCATTTTCATCCTAAACAATCCCGCGCAAGGAGACTTGCATATCTGCACTCCAATCGACATAGTTGAAGGCTGTAAGGATATGGGGTATAAGAGAACTAGAATCAATCAATTATTCCTTCTGAATTGAAAATTATTCAATTAAGATACGTAACACCTGTAAGAAACACTACAAAAACACAATTAATTCACAATTATAGAATCGATCCTTCCATCTCGACATGTGCACTTTCTCAAGGTCTGTCACACCTACAGAGACTTCTCTGAATGAATCCATAGTTAGAATGCACACTTTGCAGGACTTATGTGGAAACCCAGCAACTTTTGGTGTACAATGGATATTGGATAGACTTGTTGCTTTCCTAAATAGGCTCAGATACCATGTTTGAATTATTGTTCCATTGATCTACAGGAAATGAGTGCAATTGAATTGATTAATTGTGTAGTAGAATGGAATGAAAAATATACACTTAACAAGACAAATTTCACAGGAAACTAATAAGAATTGCTCAGTAAAATTACAATATTATCATCATTAAACACAGTAGTATACAACAATGTTACATAAAGGAGAATGCGAATCATTTTTATATGATTCGAATCTACCAACTCAATCATGATTGACTGACTAACTAGAAGTTTCTAAATCACTATCAGAGCTCACTAGTCTAACTCTAGAACTCTAATTCAATCTCTCAATTGGTTAAACAAGTTAAACTAATGAGGTAGGTGAGAATATGTGCCTACCCTCATGAAGCCATGAAATACTAGCACTAACTAAATTGGAGGACATCTAACTGAATGTGACTGGAGCATAACTTAGCTTAACTAGGTATCAACTACTAACAACTGAAGGAGTTTGGTGGTGGCACTCCTAGTGGCTCCTAAATTACAGGGATTGGTCTCAGAGGCACATAAAATAATGCATGAACATGTAGTCAGTTGTAGTTAACCTCTATATGTGTTCCCCAAACACTAGTGGTTGGTATTGGTGGCACCAATAGCCCAAGTGGACCCAATGGTACTAGTGGACCCAATATCAAGTAATGAATCCCAAGTTAGGAAAATATAATATAATAGACTAATTATGGATAAGAGAGGATTATAAATCCTAACAAACTATCTGGTGAAGGGTCGCATTAGACATTTCTCAAAATCTTGTTGCTATTTGGTAGTGATCAAGCATGTTGGACTTCAATTAGTCCATTTCAAATAAATTACTGTAGCTTCTAATTCCATAGAATTTATTTTTTGCAAGGTTTATGGGTTGTTAGTTTAGATCCTGTTATCCAATTTATTTTCGTAGCACAGTAGGATAATTTGTTGTAAACAATAGACAATGCTTCCAGCTTGATTGATAAAATACTTTCTTGTAGCAATAATTTTATTAGAAAAAAACCATTCACCATGAAGTTGAATTTTAATCTAGCTCTACCAATTGCTAATGTAATTGTAACTTCAGAATGTATTCACTTGTATTTCTTATTTATTGTACCTCGATGTTTATTTCGGGATGTGTCTATAATATATTTGAGTCATGTCATGCCCCGATGTTCCTATAGGAAGGTTCTATAATGTAAACAAGTCATGTCAAGTCATTGTGGGTAACCCTCCTATTGATCAAGGGTTAAAGTCCCGGCAGTTTCGGGGCACTAGGGTTATTAGAATCTCCTAGAGAAGTTGGCCCTAGTAGGTTATTGTCAAGTTGAGAATTAGTATAAATAGAGAGTGAGCCTCTCTATTTATCACACACTCACTCACACTCCATTGTAGCGCATAGCTGAGGAAGAAGAAGACACTGGAGCTAGGAAGAAAGAGACTACTGTTGTCGGGAGATCATCTTACTGTTTTGGGGTCTTACTTTTGGTGTTAATTCTATATCTAAGGAAGTTGCAGGGTTTTCTTCATTTATGGTTTCCCCAAGGGAAAACACTATTTTCATTGTCTCTTATGTTTGATTGTTGTGTTTTTTATTCTCTCAGTTAAAGATCCTAATATAATGCTAGCTTAATGTTAAAAATCTAACATGGTATCATAGCTAACCTGAGAAGAAGACACTGTGCAACTGCGGAAACTATGGCTTCCTACTTTTTAGATCTCTCTCCACAAATTTTCAGCAAAATAAATTTGGGCTAACACTCCTCCCTAGGGCACATCTTTCTCTCAAAGCAAAATCAAATTCTAAGCTTTTTCAGTTTTGGACCCGACACTGCTGTCGGAAATTAAGGCTTTCCACAGAAGTGGAATTTTTCAGTGAGCCCAGGCTTGGATTGATCTCCTCCTCAAAATCGAAGTTTAGATATCAATATCAAAGCATTTGGTTGGACAAAACTATAGAAAAGTCAAACCCTAATCTGCTCCTGAACCAGCACTACAGAAATTAAGCTCCAAATCCAGATCCGACATCTTGACCTAGTAAGATATAAATCTTTTATATTTCCATTTGAGGTTCTTAGTTAAAATGTCTCATCATAACAAGATTGATGAAAATATTGAGGGAGCTAATAAATTCTGAGCCTAGAAGTGTAGGATCTCCCTGGTCCTGGAAGAAAATGAGTTGGACTCCTATATCAATGAGGAGGTTCCAGTTCCAGAGGGAGATGAGGCTAAGGCCTTACACAAGAAGAAGTTGGTTATGGATAAGAGGATTATTACTGATTCAATCAAGGATCACCTCATACTGCAGGTGTCCTCCCTAAAGACACCTAAAGATATGTTTGATTCCCTAACCAAACTGTTTGAAGGGAAGAACATAAACCGGAAGATGACTCTGAGAAACCAACTGAAGAATGTAAATATCCTGAATGAAGAAACCATCCAGTCTTAATTTACAAGGGTTTATCAAATCAAGGAACAACTGGAAGCAGTAGATGAAGAAGTGGAGAATGCAGAGATTGTAATGACCACCTTGAATGGTCTCTCTAGATTATGGGACTCCTTTATTCAAGGAATCTGTGCCAGAAATAAGTTAGTCAAGTTCAACAGACTATGGGAAGAATGCTCTCAAGAAGAAGCTCAAATAGCAACTCGAGAAGAAAATATGGGAATTGAATATCAAGCTCTCACGATACACTCCAAGAAAACCAGAAGAAGTTCTCATCACCCCATAGGTAAGAACTCTCACAAAGATAACACTAGAAAATATTTTTCTAGAATCAGATGCTATACATGTGACAAGAAAGGACACTGTGCTAGAGAATGTCCTAGAAACAAAAATGTCTCTCACAAGAAGAAGGGAAACAAGAGAAGACATCATGCTCATGCTGTAGAGGATGATGAACCTTCCACAAAGAGAATCATATATGAAAGTGAAGACTCTTCAAGTCATGAAGAATATGTTTTGATTTTCGCTCTCACGGGAAACATTACACATGGAAGCAATGATTGGCTTATAGACAGTGCGGCTTCAAAACATATGAGAGAATTCAAGGAATCCTTTGTGAAGCTATCTGAACATGACTCACCTCACAAGGTGAAACTTGGAGATGACTACAAGTATCCAATAAAAGGTAGTGGGGAATCCTCCTATAAGCTAGACTTTGGAAAGTTTATGACAATGAAGGAAGTATTGTTTGTACCAGGACTAAAGAAGAACATCCTCTCCATATCTGCATTATATGCAAAAGGAATGAGGGTTGCACTTATAGATGGCTAGGTTATCATGTGGCCAAAGGGAAAGACTATTAATGATGTAGTAGTGATTGGGGAACAAGAAGGAGGTCTATACAAATTGAAGGGCCATCCAGAACAAGCCTTGGTCCATGACACAGTAGAGCCAAATGAACTTTGGCATAGAAGGCTTGCACATGTGCATTACAGAGCACTACCACTTGCAAGCAAAGCTATTGAAGGTCTTCCAAAAATTCAAGCAAAACATGATGGGGTATGCAAAGGATGTGTGAAAGGAAAGAACACAAAGAAGACATTTCCAAGTAGCGAGAGCAAGGAAAAAGGAATCTTGGAAATCATCCAATCCGATGTATGTTGTCCAATGTCATCAAGTTCATTAAGCGGGTATGCATAATATGTTTATTTTATTGATGACTTTTCTAGAAAGACATGGATATACTTCATGAAGAACGAAGTTGAAGTTTTCAGCAAGTTCAAGGAATTCAAACCCTTGATCGAGAACCACACTGAAAAGAGGATCAAGACCTTTTGATCAGATAATGGCAGAGAATTCACATCAAATGAATTCAAAGAGTTATGCAAAGACTCAGGGATTAAGAGGGAGTTATCCACTCCATATAATCCACAACAGAATGGGGTTGCAGAAAGGAAGAATAGAACTATCATGGAAACTCCAAGAGCAATGCTTCATAATCAAGATATTCCCATGCATCTTTGGGTAGAAGCTACCAGAACAGTGATGTATGTACAGAACCGCACTCCACATAGAGTACTCAAGAACAAGACACCTAAAGAAGTATTTTCTAGCAAGAAACCAGAAGTCATCCATCTCAGAATATTCGGTTGTCTAGTATACATACACATTCCGAAAGAAAAGAGGACAAAGTTAGATCCTTCAGGAAAGAAGGGTATATTTGTGGGATACTCTAAAAGCTCGAAGGCTTACAGAAAGCAACCTGCTGAAGTTCCTGAAGAATCGAAAGCACCCAGAATTCATGACACAACCATGAATGAAGAAACTCAAGAAGAAGATCAAGAATTTGAAGAACCTCAAGAACCTGTAGATCCACCTCAGGAGAAGGCAATATTTGTTGTTTGTGGCTTCTCCCAAAAAGAAGGAATAGATTATGAAGAAACTTTTGCACCTATAGCTAGATACACTTCCATCAGATCAGCACTTTCTCTGGCTGCAGTGATGAAATGGAAGATACACTAGATGGATGTCAATACTGCTTTCTTGAATGGTGTAGTGGAAGAGGAAGTGTATGTGGAGCAGCCACTTAGTTTTGAGACACATGACAGGGAGTCTCATGTGTGTAGATTGAAGAAATCCTTGTAGAGTTTGAAACAAGCACCCAGGACATGGTACGGTAGAATTGACAGCTTTCTATCTAGTTTGGGCTTTACCAAGAATAAAGTAGATTCCAACCTTTACTACAAGGTTGAAGATGGCAACCCAGTGATGCTCCTACTATATGTAGATGATCTATTTGTAACAGGTATGGATGGGTTGATTTCTAATACGAAGAGGAAGCTTGTTGCCGAGTTCGAAATGAAGGACTTGGGTATGATGCATTATTTTCTAGGCATGGAGGTGTGGCAGAATGCAGATGGAATTTCCCTGGGACAAGGGAAATATGTGGTAGAGATCCTGAAGAGATTCGAGATGATGGACTGCAAGGCCATGACCACACCTATGGCATCGAGCCTGAAGCTATTGAGTGATGATTCATCAGAATTGGTTGATGCTACGATGTATCATCAGATGATTGGGTCCTTAATGTACCTAACGAACACAAGACCAGATATTTTCTTTGCTGTGAACACCTTGAGCCAATTCTTGATAGATCCTAGACATGTTCACTTGATTGCTGCAAAGCATATTCTAAGGTACCTGAGAGGTACAGTTGATTATGGGCTCAAGTATGAGGCAAGTCAGAAGATTAACCTGGAGGGTTATGTTGATTTAGATTAGGCAGGCAGTGCCATCGATAGGAAGAGCACTTCAAGGTGTTTCTTCAATATGGGATCATTCGTGATCTCTTCATTTAGCTGGAAGCAATCCTATGTGGCACTGAGTACAACTGAAGTAGAGTATGTCATATCTTGTTTAGCTAGTTATGATTTAGTATGGATGAGGAAGCTACTGTCTAACTTATTTGATCTCCAGTTGGATGCTACTTGTATATATTGTGACAACCATAGTTGTGTGAAGTTGCCATAGAACCCAGTGTTCCATGACAAGTCAAAGCATATCAAGATCAAGTATCACTATATTAGGGATATGGTGTAGAGAGGAGCAGTGAAGCTCCAGTATGTTGCAATCGACGAACATATAGCTGATGTGTTGACAAATCCATTAGCCAGATTGAAATTTGAGTACTTCAGGGAGAAGCTTGGTGTTCTCCAGATCGAGGTTCCTTCCAAGGGGAAGTGATGAGTCCGTGAGCCATTCTGACATGGTGAGAGGATTNGCTTAGCCATTCTATCATGGTGATAGGATTGGTTCCTTCCATGTCATATATGAGTGCTGAGCCATTCTGATATGACTGTAGGATTTGCTCCTACATGATCAAATATAAGGGATATTGCCATTCTCTGAATGGAGGTGCCTGGTCAGTTACCAGGAATACTCGGTCTAAGACTGAGGGCCA
Source organism: Pseudotsuga menziesii (assembly GCA_001517045.1). Classification (NCBI taxonomy): domain Eukaryota; kingdom Viridiplantae; phylum Streptophyta; class Pinopsida; order Pinales; family Pinaceae; genus Pseudotsuga; species Pseudotsuga menziesii. Next base: position 286,997 of record LPNX011112677.1, read on the forward strand.
TTCTAATATGACTATGAGATGTATTCTTACATGATCAGTTGTGAGTGCATGGAAATTCTAATATGATTAAGGGGTGTGTTCCCACATGATCAGATATAAGGGTTGTTTCCATTCTTTGAATGGACGTACCTGATCAGTTACTAGGAAAACTTAGTCTGGGACTGAGGGCCATTCTGATATGACTGTGGGATGTGTTCTCACATGATCAGATATGAGTACATGGCCATTCTGATGTGATTGAGGAATGTGTTCACACTTGATCAGATATAAGGGCTTTTGACATTCTCTGGGAGAATGGAGGCACCTGGTCAGTTACCAGGAACCCTCAATATGGGACTGAGTACCCTTCTGACATGGTGAGAGGATTAAGTTCCTTCCATGGTCAGATGTAAGTGTTGTGCCTTTTCATAGATGGTAGTAGGTGTGTCCTACCATGCTGGTGGTTGTAAGTGCTATGCCTTTCCACATATGGTAGTAGGTGTGTCCTACCATGCTGGTGGATGTAAGTGCTGAGCCTTTCCATAGATGATAGTAGGTGTGTCCTATCATGCTGGTGAATGTGAGTGCTGTGAATTTTCACAAATGATAGTAGGTGTGTGCTATCATGCTGGTGAATGTAAGTGTTGGGCCTTTCTGACAGGGTTGTGGGATGTGTTCCTGGATGGTCAGATGTGAGTGTTGGGTGTGCCTTTCTAACATGGTGTTGGATTTGTTCCTCTCATGGTCAGATGTAAGTGCTGGGCGGGCCATTCTAACTTAGGGTCAGATATAAGCACTGAAGAATACCTACATGGTGGCTAGGCCTACAACCAACATGAAAAATGGTTGGCTATGTAGAACTTACTGTGACGATAAGAATCATGAGATAGCACCCATGATGATAATAAAGCAGTGATGATCCAAATCAAGTGATGATTCAGATCCAGTGATGATGTTCCAAGTGATGATCCAGATCGAGATGATCTAGATCCGAAGATGAAGATGACTTGAAGATAAAGATAACTTGAATATGAAGATGACTTGAAGATGAATATGACTTGAAGATGATGAGGACTCGAGGATGATCTAGATGATACAGAGAAGATGACTTGTGCTGATAAATTGTGTCGAGAGAATACCTTCCTAGTTAAGAGGGAATGTTAATGTAATTATAACTTCAGAATGTATTCACTTGTATTTCTTATGTATTGTACCCCAATGTTTATTTTGGGATGTGTCTATAATGTATTTGAGTCATGTCATGCCCCAATGTTCCTATTGGTAGGTTCTATAATGTAAACAATTCATGTCAAGTCATTGTGGGAAACCCTCCTATTGATCAAGGGTTAAAGTCCCGACAGTTCCAGGGCATTAGCGTTATTAGAGTCTCCTAGAGAAGTTGACCCTAGTAGGTTATTGTCAAGTCAGGAATGAGTATAAATAGAGAGTGAGCCTCTCTATTTATCACACACTCACTCACATTCAATTGAACCACATAGTTGAGGAAGAAGAAGACATTGGGGCTAGGAAGAAAGAGGCTGCTGCTATCGGGAGATCATCTTACTGTTTTGGGGTCTTACTTTTGGTTTTGATTCTATATCTAAGGAATTTGTGGGGTTTTCTCCATTTATGGTTTCCCCAAGGAAAAACATTGTGTTCATTCTCTCTTATGTTTGATTGATGTGCTTGTTATTCTCTCAGTTAAAGATCCTGATATAATGCTAGCTTAATGTTAAAAATCTAACACCAATACATTGGCTTCTTCTGTATTAAATATCTTCCAAGTTGTAATGTTTGACAAAAACTTTGTTGGGTGCCTCATAAGCCTCTGATACCTCGGTTTGACAATTCATCAATGAATTTCGATTAAACCTAAATTAAAGAGGAAAATAAAATCTCGTCATTTTGGCACTATTGTAGGGGAGATGCCAAGGACATTGCAATTTTGGTTGATTGTTTTGATTCTGTCGGTGCGATTTTTTTTCCATTTTTTCCTTTGAGTGTGTTGTGTAGGATAGTTTATGGAAATAGTCTTGCGTGATTTCTAAGGAGGGATAAGTAAGACACGCAGAAAATTCCACTAGAATATTTCCCACCGCAAGTCCCTATGATTCTGAATCATACCAATTATATAATAAGAGATAGTACATGTAGGATTGTATATGCGTATAATAACCCCCCATGAACTAAACATGCATGAAGAACAAGAATATCAATAAGAGGAGGGCATACTTGAAGGATTCCACCTTCTAACAACATTCTGAAGCAAGAAATGCCTGAGCATTCTACCACTTCCACCGACAGAATGATCTTGCTAACCCATGCTGATGAAAATTTTCCAATGACAGAATTTGCTCAGGAGGGAGAATCTATTCAGGAAGAAGATATTTCCCATCAACTAAGTGATGACATTCATTTGAGTGAGAAGCAACCGTCTACCGACTCCCCATTGTTAGCTAGATCGACTACATTGGAAGGTGTTTGGGTAAATATGTATAGTAGGGGAGAGTGCATTCTAAATAGGGAGGAGAGAAACTAAGGAGAGACAATTGGAGGAGAATCAAGCATAAAAATGAGTACCTTTGAATTCCCATCCAAAATTCAGGGGCGACACTTACAAACCAGATGAAGAACATCCCACATTCAACATTGCTGAATTTCTATGGTATGGCAAGTGAGAACCCGGAAAAATTCCTGTTTGAATTTGATGTCCTCTATAGGATCTATGATTACGTCACAAATAAATAGAAACTAAAACTTTTTCCAACCACATTGAAGAACCTAGAACTTCAGTGGTTTATGGGGCTAGGAAGGGATAACATTGCAACCTGTGCTTAGATGAAGAAAGTATTCCTGGATAAGTATAAAGAATATTTTAATGATAAGGATTAGAAGGAAGCAATTTTCAAAATGACCCAGCAAGAGGATGAAAACTTAGAGGACTGTGTGGAGAGATTTCAATATAATTTGCAAATATCAAGAAAGAATGCGTTAAACAATGATACATTGAAATTTATGCTATTACAAGGAATCATGTATGATTGCATTGAACCTCTGAACTTAATGGGTGCAGGGGATGCATCGCTGATTAGGTATGAAAAAATATGTAACCTCTGTAGACAATATTCAAGGAATGCCTCTAGTTCAAAAAAGGGGACCAGAGACGCAGTAAGCAGAACCACCAAGACTTCAAAGGAAGGAGTTTCGAGGACGGATATTGGAAATCTCTTGGAGGATTTTAAAACTGATATAATTAGCTCTTTGAGTTCTCAGTTGGATGCACTTCAGGAAAAGAAAAGGAAAGAAGAGGAATATTGAGATTTAGCCATTTTTTTCCCTAAATGCAGAAAAAGGCATCCCCTCAAGAGTTTTTGTTTAGACAATGTGGAAATCTACCTTCTATGTAATCAGGAGCATCCTACGAAATATTGCACCTCGTTGCCAAGACTTAAGTCCATATATACGGAAGCAAAGACAGGCTTTATATCTCAAAACCACCCATGGAAACCTTGAACCTTGGGAATGATGATGAATCTTATGCAATAATTAAATCCTTATTGGAATAATGATCAAATACACCAATCACAAGCTCCACAAGTTCCATAAAACTCCCAACCTTGGTATCCACCTGTGCCACAACAAACCTGGGCACCTCCATACTCACAAAACAACCCTTGGAAACCAAACTGGATAAAACGAGGCTTTGGAAATGAACAACAAATCCAATCATAAACTCCTCAAATGAAAAACCCCCAATTCCAATTTGCACCGGTACAACCATTAATGAACCCTCCTCCACAACCCCAGTTAACACTACCATTTAAAAGTACACCTCCTATACCACTTCTTCTAGCATAGCCCACTCTTAACCCCAATAATAAGGTTGGACAACCTGTAATGGCCACTGAATTACCTAATTATCCATCCTATTCCATTTCCATGGTAGACAACCATGACATCCATTAATTGTGCTTTGCCAGGAATATTAATAAAACTACTTCTCCCATAATTACAAAAGAAGAAATTGAAAAAAAACCAGAGGCCTCAATAGTTCAATCTAAATATAACCTCCCACCCATCCCACCTAGGAAACCAAATGAAACTGATCAAAAACAACATCCACCATACCCTGAATGCTTAAGTGTCGAAAAATTAATGCCTCAATTAGAATTTGATCTCCTTTGTGAATTGCAAAATGACTGTGTGAAGATTCCACTATTCCAAGCTATTCGAGATATTCCCATTTATTCCAAAGTTGTTAGAGTGTTATGTTTAAAGAAACTAGGCTGACAGAGGAAGGATCTCCCAACAGTCCATGTGGTAGTAGATTTGGTAGAATTGATGATGGGGAAAACTCTTGCTGCTAAGTACTCTAACCCTGGTAGTCCCGTTGTCAAGGTACAAATTAATGGCATTTCTCTCTCCAACACATTGGTAGACCTGGGAGAAGCCATTAATTTCATGACTAAAAAGACAATGGAGAGATTAGGTCTCACAAATCTTCGACAAACTACTAGTGTTTTACATTTCGTTGACCAATATTCTATAAGACGAGAAGGAATTATAGAATATTTTTTCATTTCATTAGATTCATGGTAATACTCGACATATTTGATGGTTCTACAGATAAATCAAACTTGGGAGCCTATCCTTTGATTTTGGGACTACCATGGCTAGCCATAACTGATGCTTATATTGGTTGTCAACCAGGAAACATGCCTATATACCATGGTAATAATATCAAGGGACTCATATTTTATCCTCCTTTGAAGCCAACCATACAACAAAATCTTCTCTTATATCTAGATGAGGAGGAATTCGAGCAAACAAAAAAGGCCTTACAACTTTACATAATGGAACAATTTCTTGCAACAAAACAATCAGCTCAAGATGATCTGATCAATCAGTTTATGGCGAATTCCAACTTTTATTTAGATTTTATGGAGTTTTTCAGTTCAGTATGTTCTACCCAACAAACCAAAATTACCTCAAGTCCATATAAGACCCCTGATATTAATTCCAAGATCCTTACTGATTATGTGATCATAAGAAGTGGAAATATAACCCGAGAAGACATTAAAGATCAGCTCCACATTGTCAGATCAACAAACATAGATTCTTATCTCTGTATTAAAGAAACATAAAACTAATTACAGTGACATGAGGGGGCTCCACCTTGATTTGTGTATGCATCATATTTATACAAAAGATGACTGCAGGCCTATCAGGAAATCTCAGTGCAAAATGAATCTTGCATTAAGAGAAGTGGTCAAAGATGAACTTCAGAAATTGTTGGCTGCAAATTTTATTTATCATATCTCTTAAAGAAAATGGGCATCCCCACTATTCATAATTCCTAAGAAGAACTGTAAATGGAACATATGTGTTGATTATATAGAGATGAATAAGGCCACACATAAGGACCATTTTTCGTTACCTTTTATTGATCATGTCCAGGACACATTAGCAGGAAAAAAGTATTTCTCCTACATGGATGTATTTAGTGGCTACAACCAGACTAGTATAGCACTTGAGGATGAAGAGAAAATAGCATTTACATTCCCATGGGGAACCTTTGCATACTGGGTGTTACCTTTCGGCTTATGCAACACCCCAACCACATTTCAACGTGTTGTTCTTAGCATATTTATCGATATTATTCATGAAACCATGGAAGATTTTATGGATGAATTTTCCTCTCATGGTGAATATTTTGAAGAAGCTTTGAATAATCTAGAAAAATTACTTACATGATGCAAGGAAGTCAACCTCTGTCTCAACAGTGAAAAATGAAAAATGATGCTCACACAAATCATTTTTCTAGGTCATCTTATATCCACAGATGGCATCAAAGTAAACCCAACAAAAATTGATTTAATCCTTAATTTACCAGTCAAAGGCTCACAAAAAGAAGTACGTAGTTTCATTGGAAATGCGCGTAATTATAAACAATTTGTTCAAAAAATTTCAAACATTGCTAGTCCTTTATTTTTGCTCATGTCCAAAAACAAACAGTTTGAATGGTCGGATTCCTGTTAATTAGATTGGGAAACTTTGAAATAGAAAGTATCCACATCACCCCTCCTATGAGGACCTAATTGTTCCATGCCCTTCCTAATCTCAACAGACGCTTTTGATACCACCATGGGAGGAGTATTAGGCCAATGAGAAGACCATAAACCATATGCCGTATATTTCATTAGCAAAAATCTGACAGCTGCAAAACTAAACTATATAGTCACTAAAAAAGAATTCCTGGATGTCATTTATGCTATAAATAAATTCCACCACTACATTACTGAATATCCAGTAACTGTGCACAATGAGCACTCTATTATTAAATACCTCATGAACAAACCCATTACAAATGGCAGAGCCACTTGGTGGTTGCTGCTGTTATAGGAATTTGATATTTCAATAATGGACATACTAGGTAAAAATAACTTGGTTGCTGATTTTATTTCTAGAATAACTAGAACTGACGAATCTCTATCGGTTGATGATGCTTTTCTAGATGAACATTTGTTTTATATATCTACTAATGTACCTTGGTTTGCAAATGTTGAAAATTATTTGGTTGCAGGAAAATTCCCAGGGCATATGACACCAAAGGAAAAACAAAGAATTGTTAAGTGCAACAACAAATTTTCCTAGATAGATGGGTATCTATTTTATACAGGATCTGACTCGGTGATCCAATGATGTGTTCATGATGATGAAATTTACCCAATTTTGTGAACCTTTCATGATGTCCCATGTGGAGGACACTTTGCATACAAATGAACATGCCACAAGGTTTTACAATTGGGCTAGTATTTACCTACCATGTTTAAATATTCCCGAGAGTATGTTCGGAGCTATGATAGCTTCCAAAGAATGGGGAAACCACTATATTCAGACGAAATGCCACTTCAGACTCATCTTATTGTGGAACCATTTGAGAATTGGGAATTATACTTTTTCGTTCCCATCAAACCTCAATCCAGGAAGAAATCATACATTTTAGTATGTATAGATTATGTGACAGAATGGGTAGAGGCAAGGGCACTTCCATAAGAAATGGAACAGGAAGTTTCAGACTTTGTATATGCATAGATATTCACCAGGTTTGGAGTTCCCAGGGAGAAAATTACTGATTGAGGATCACAATTTACATCCAAACGCATTAAAGCTATGACATAAAAGCATCATATCAAGCACAGGGTAGCTTCACCATATCACCCCTAGGCCAATGGGAAATTAAGGTACAAATAGAATCTTGGAATCCATACTCACAAAAACTATCTAGCTTCATCAAAGGAACTAGGATGATAGGTTATCATAGTCCTTATGGGCCTAGAGAACAACATGGAGAAACACCATAGGTTTGACTCCCTATCAGTTATTCTATGGTAACAAATTCACCCTACCAATAGAATTTGAAATTAAAACATTAAGAATTGCATTTCAATTAGGCATGGATCTATCATAGGCCCAACATAATCGCCTAAAGCAGCTTAATGAGCTTGATGAATTGCGATTGGATCCCATAGAATGTACGATTATCGTTCTGTTAGGATTATAATCCTCCCTTTTCCAAACTAGTCTATTAGATTATACTTTCCTAACTTAAGAGTCATTTAGTTATTATTGGGTCCACTAGGACCACTGGGTCCACTTAGTCCAATAAGGCCACATATACCAGTCACTAGAGTGCGAGGAACAGAGATAGAGGTCATATGAAATTGACTACACCTTCATGCATCGGTTACTACACCTACTAGACTATTCCCTACATTTTAAGAGCCACTGGGAGTGTCGACACCAACCTCCTTCAATTGTTGGCAATTGGTGAATAGTCAAGTTAGTTATGCTTCAGTTATATATCCTCCATTTCAGTTAGCACTAGTTATGCATGGTTTCATGTGGGAAGGAGCCCATTCTCACCTACTTCTCACCTACCACTGTAGTTAGACTAGTTTGATTGATTGTAACTAATTGAGAGACTGAATTAGACATTTGGAGTTAGCATAGTGAAATCCGATAGTGATTTAGATACTTCTAGTTAGCCATGTAGTAATATTGAGTTGGTGGATTCGAATCCTATCCACATGATTTGAATTCCCTTATTTGTAACACGGTTGTATACTGCTGGAATTAATGAAGTTTATATTGTAATTATATTGAGCAATACTTGTCTGTTTCCTGTGAGATTTGTTTTGTTCAATGGGTATTATTCATTCCTTTACACTGCATAATAATTCAATCTGATGGCACTCATTACCTGAATATCAATGGCACATTAATTCTAATATGGTATCAGATCCTCCTCAGACAAGATTCAAGTTTGTCTACTCTCCATTTTACACTTGAAGCAGTTGGGTTTCCACATAAGTCCCGCAATCTTTGCATTTCTAACTCTATATTTGTCCAAAGAAGTCTCTTCAAGTGTGACGGACCCTAACAAAGTGTACATGTCGAGAGGGAAGGCTTGATTCTTACATAGTGCGAATTAGTTTTGTTTTTGCAGTGAATTCTTATAGGTGTTATGTAGGCTGATTGAAGATATTGTCTGATCAGAAGGAGAATTGATCGATTCTCAATATTTCACACCCCAGATCCTAAAACCCTTCAACTATGTTGATTGGAGGGAAGATATGCAAGTATTTTTGTGTAAGAAGGGGCTGTTTAGGATGACAATGGGAAGAGAAACTGAACCCCATCACCCGGCTAAGAAAAAGAATTTTATGAACCGCTTAGATGAAGATTTTAGCTTTCTATGTGTTCACATCTCCAGAGACCTCTTCTTCCACCTTGAAGGATTGAGGACTCCCAAATATGCTTGGGAGAAGATTGAATTCTTGTTTGGAAAGCAATATGAGCTTCGGGGACACATATTGGAGAACGAGTTGATAGACTTACAGCTCAATTGTTTCGATACCATACAACAATTATTTGCAAGATGCAAGTCTCTTACACTTCAATGTAAGAAGTTTGGAATAGAGAGAAAGGATGAGCATCTTGTGCTCTCCGTACTCAGGAAACTAGGTTATGAATATTATGTATTTGTCTATACATTTCATTCTGGAAGAGCTTCCATTCCCAATTGGAATATGCTCTCACTTGATAGCTTTATAGAGTCCTCAATACAGGAGCAAGAAAATTTTGTACAGATGGGAGTCCTCCAAACTTCCAAGAACCAAGCTCTTTTCGTGACAGACTCTACTAATGCAAAAAATAAAGGGAGACACAAGGGGAAGGAGCCTAAAGCTTCTGATTTGAAACCAAAAGAGAATCAGAGGTCTTCTGAAGCAGCTTCGACATCCAAGAGGAAGAAGAAGTTTGAAAAGACAAGATATTCCTATTGTATGAGGGGTTTTCATCCTGAAAACTACTGTATGAAGAATCAGATCGACCAGCTCTCCTCCCTCCTTGAACGGAACAACATTGCTCTTCCAAATGGAACAAAGAAGTCTGATGCTAGAGCAAAGACATAAGATCATGAACAGTTCCATTCCTTGAATACTGTCCTTACTCAGTCAATGCCTTATTTGATTAATTATGGAGCATCCAACCACATGGTTTCTTCCAAGGAATCTTTCTCTTCCCTCACACTATCAACATGACCGAGCATTCAGATGGGAGATGACTCCCAAATTCCAATAGCAAGAAGAGGTTTAGTTAAAATCTAACATGGTGAGTTCAAAAGTGTTCTCTATGTTCCCTCCCTTGCAGCTAATTTGTTGTATGTTTATCAAATGACCCATACAGGCTCTCTGAAGAGAGTTACATTTGACTCAAACTCAGTTGAAATCACAGAAAAATCTACTAGAAGACTCATAGAGAAAGGTATTGTTAATCATTCCACTAAGGCTTATGAGTTCTCACATTTCTTTCCGGTCTCACCTCCTACAGCTCTATTGACTCATGGTAACAACTCAAGAAATATATGGTATGAGAGATTTAGGAATCTCAATTTCAAATATCTCCAACAACTCCACAAAGATAAAATGGTTGAAGGTTTTCCTCTCATCCAAACTTCCAATGGAGTATGTCCTAGTTGCTTGGTAGGTAAGCATCTAGAGAAGAGGTATGAAGTTGGGAAGGCACATAGAGCTACCTCTATACTTTATTTGATAGATAGTGATGTGGCAGGGCCAATTCCCACAACATCAATTACTGGTTGTTGGCATTTCCTTACTTCTATTTATGATTGTTCTAGGTTCTATTGGATATATTTCATGAAACAAAAATCAAAAGTTTTTGAAATCTTTAAAGGTTTTAAATCTATGGTTGATAATAGTTTCAGTAAAAATATCAATTCCATAATATCTGATAAAGGAGGAGAGTACATTAAAAGAGATTTCCAGCACTATTGTGAATCAGAGGGGATTCGAATGGAGCACCTAGTTCCATACACACACCACAACAGAATGGCGTGGTTGAGAGAAAAAATAGATCACTAAAGGAGATGGAAACATGTCTTCTCCATGCCAAGAATATTCCTCCTTCTCTTTGGGAAGAAGCTATAAATTGTGCTTCATACATACAGAATAGAGTGCCTCACAAATCAGTGCTTGGGGCCACTCCATTCGAAGCACTGCATGGGCATAAGCCCAATGTCTCTCACTTGATATTTTTTGGTTCCAAATATTGGGCCAAAATACCCAATGATAAGAGGAAGGCCTTCCAATCCCAAAGTAGAGAATTCATTCTATTGGGATTTGTAGAGGATGCAAAATCATACAAGTTGATGGAGGTTGCAACTAGGAAATGCTTCATGAACAAAGTGTTAAGTTTTAAGAAGATCAGTTGTTTGATACACCACCATCTGAAGCACAAGAAGGTATAACCATTTTTCCACTACATTTTGATGATGATGATTTGTTACATGTTTCAGATTCAGATGAAGAGGAACCAGATCATCATGATCTTGGTAATGAGGTTGAACCTCAAGAGATTCTAGATCCAGATCTACCATCCATTCCAAACCAAAGGCCTAAGCCTATATGGTCCCAAAATATCATTGATGTAGTTGAGGATGGTGCTGGGAATCTACAAGACAGAAGGAGAACAAGGTCCCCATATCAGAATGAGTATGTTTCTCTCTCACACACAGATTCACTCCCTACAGAGTGGTGCAACAAGCTTCCAGGAAACTTCTACATGATGATAGTGAATGATCAACTATTTGTCCCACAGGAGAATAAAATTGATCATTCTCTACCTATTTCATACAGAATAAACACACGCAACATCCATTGGTTTAGAAGGACATTGATAGGTTCACATGGACAACTTCTGTCACATACCCCAATTTTGTAAAATAATGTTAATTGTTTAATTTGATTTCCTAAGACATTGTGTTAAATTTAATGCTAAGTAGGAACTGATGACTCAGCAGAGTCAAAAGAAGTGGAATGTAATTCTGAATATTTTATTAGTAATAAATAAAAACTGGAGACAACAGCATGGGAGAGCTGTTAATAAGAGTGTTACTGGTCAAACTGGTGGAAGGAACTAGGTGGAGGGAAAAAGACAACTGGTAGCATCCTCAAACACTTCCTATGTTGCAAGTGGAAACTTCCCTACATTTGGGGTCATGATCCCCCAAGAAAGTGGGATCAGAGCAGGTGGCTCAATAAATGACAACGAACCCAAAAAGACCTAGGTAATCTTTTAAAAGTACCCAATGAATAGAGCTGAGGCTGCTCAGATATTTTCCAGTGAATAATCATTCAGGAGGAATGCTATTCAGGGAATTGATTAGGGAAAAGGGAAAATAGTAAGGAAGGTGTTTTGAGAGAAAATCTGCAGTAACTTGGTCTGATACAACTTGCAAGCTGAGAGAACTTACTGATAAGTTCAAGATTGGTACTAAGTCTGAAGACTGGTACTTGATTATTGCTGCACCTAGTTCCATCCAGGGAGACCAGAGCAAGCTCGGGGGTCCTGAGGAGTAGCTGTTTGAGCACTCTCCAGGAGTTGGTAGGGAGGAACAGCCTCCCATTGCTGTTGTCATCCAAGCTCAAGAACAAGTTCTGCCATCTAACAGTCTTTGTTTTAATAACTGTGTATGATTGAATGTTATGTTTGTAGCTTATGATGTAAAGATTTAGATGGTTTAGTAATGAAGTTGTTTTTAGTTTGTTTAGTAATAGAATCTTTTGATGAAAAACAAAAACCCCTCTTGTGTTTTTCCTCATCTGGAGTGACCAGACCGTACTCCAGCACAGGGGTGAAATTATAAGCAAAGATAGTATGATGAAAATAAAGAATAGAATGTTAATGGAATTATAGAGTATTTTCTTTGTGTTGTTTTTTGTTTTAGAAGAAATATCTTTTGTATTAGGAGTAGTATTAACCTGTACTGAAACTGTCAGTCTGGTAGAACAGAGAAAGAAGCTATATTATTTACTGACAGTAGTATGAATGAGTAGATAAGACAATTTGTTTTGATACAGTAGTTACTTCCAGTAATTTTATTGCTTATTTGAACTCAAGAGAAGAGTATAATAGTTAAAACTAGAGTAGGGTTAAGCTAAATGTAATTGTTCTACAACTTTACAGTTTACTTCTTTCCAATTTTAACTACTGTATGTATAAAAATCAAATTGCAAGAAAGAATAGCTAGAATCTCGATTTACTTCTACAGGTATTTTAGTTAGCAGTTGAATTTACTTATGGAAAGTAATTTATGTTATTCATTCTTTTCTGTTCTAACTAGCTAAGAATAAACAAAAATAGACAACTGCCAACCTATACTTTTTAAGATATTAACAGTATAGAACATAGTTAGTTCTTTTACATTTATTTTATAAATATTAACATTATAACATAAACAGATAATATAGGATACATAGTGTACCTATATAAATTATTCCTATATAATTTATTCAGTGCAGTAAGCATAAGAATACAATAGTAGAATACTACTTTATTCTAGGATTATAAGTAAACAAAGAACAAGCTATTAAATATATATATAATTATCAGAATAGTATTATTAAGTAAACAAGTAATGTTCTTATTATTTTATAGTAAACAGTAAACAAAATATAAGTTCAGTATTCAAATGTTGTATCGAATAGATACAGAAGTGTTCCAGTAAACACATCAGTTATTATATACCGAAGGGTAACAAATAAGTAATAACATTACAATTCTTTAAATAAAGTAAATTAATATAAAAGTAATGTACAGGAAACCCTAGTATTAATTTATAAAAATATTATGGGGTAAAAGTCAAGTATATTAATGCACTGCCATTAATCAACAGAGTGACAGAATGCTCGACTTATCGAGCTTAACCAAATATTATACAACATAACTAATAACCTCACAATTTACAGAAGTATTTTATAAATCAACGATAATTATAAAGATACTGTAAATGTTTTCTTATACTACCGAAGCTTAAATGTTATAATTATAACACAAGTAAAATAAACAATTTTCAGTGTTGTACTGTAAACAACAGATAAAGAAAAAAGACTGTATAGACAACTTATATAATGGAGTTAGGGTGAAAACCCTGTAATACCAAAATGACAACAGCAGTATGAAATCAAGGGTTTTAAGCCCTTTTCCAAATTTATATCTCGACCTTATCTAATACACAACAAGGATAAACAAAGAGTCTGAAGACTTTCCAAAGCCCTCGGCTTCTTCAAGTAATCAAAAGTACGGCATCACAGCCTTCTGTCCCATTTTACTTCTTACACAGTAATTTAAGCAAAAAAAAACATATACAGTCACGGCCGTAGCTGGAGCACCCCGATTAACACAAGGGTCTCATCTTTCTTCAAAAACAACAAACTAAGTAACAGGTAAACTGAAACCTAAGGGTTGCAGACCACGACGACGCACCCATAATTGTCCCAAAGGGACCAAATAAGAAGGAACAGCCATGGTAAAACTAGGCTTACCCATGAACCAGTATTGTTGTCACAGCCTCGCACACACTAAGTAGAGAGGAGGGTCAAGACCTGTAATCAACAAAGAAAACATTACTATTAAAACTTGTATGCTGGATAAACATTTATATTTTTAAAACAATATAGCAAAATGGAGGAAGGACTTACAGTTTTCTTACCTATTTTGTTTTGAGGCGCGACCACCGTCGACAGTAAAACAACCACCAGCACAACGAGGAAACCCTTTTGCAGGAAGGGATAAGAGGATTAACAATACAACAAACATCCAATCGCAACCCAAAAGAACAAGACCTTGGCTCTCACTGAGGGAGGAGTTTGTTTTACAGTCGAAGGTTCTAGATAAGGGAGCTACGATGAAGAAACCCTGGGGAAAAATCACTAACCTAAACAAAGCACCAACAGTTTCACATCAGCATCTCTCTTTAGGTATTTTGATGAGCATTCAAGTAGGAACAACAACAGGAAGGCTATCAACAGCAAGATGCAAATGACAGTGCAGTCGAGAACATCACAGTAGAGCGACAGGAGCCCGAAGGCGATGGAGGGAATGGCGAGCTAGGGTTTGACTGCTACCCATTTAACTACGCAATGCATGGTTATGATAATGCCACATTACCCAACAAATAATTTACATGGTGTGGGTGGAATCGTATAGTTTGGTGAACGTTCCACCAAAGAAATGATTCCCAATCATTTGATACATCAAAGGTTACACTTTAACCTTGTTGCAAAGTCAGCCCATAATTTTACGCTGCATGAAAGAACATAAAATATTATTACTATAAACACTTAAACTTTACAATCATAAAGTTCGTGGGGACAATTTATGACCAATGCTTTGTAAAATATGGTATTCATATAACTTTAACAAGATTAAAACTATGATCATTATGGCATGGTTATAATTATAACCTTTCTTTCTATGCTAGGTAAATAATACTTACCCTAGTTTATAAATGTATCTAAAGGAGGTTTATAGAGTAAAAACTATAGCAATTATCCTATTGTTCATAATAACCTCAATGGCCTTATCTGTATTTATTAAAATAGTAAAGTTTGGTAAAAAGATACAAAAGAGAGAAGTAACTTCTATGTGGTGAAAGATTTTGCTTAAGGTAAATGTCCTTTAACCATAAATTATGACATGACAAGGTTAAGCCACAAATCGCTTATCATAAAGATTCACCATAATAAAATAGTTAGGCCATAAAACTATTATGTCATGCATTCTTTTAAGAATTATAGTCCCTTAAGGACATGCCCCTTTTATATATATAAAAGGGATAGGATAAAACCTGTTTCAATAAGATATCTATCTTACTAAAGATAAGCTCTAGTTATGCTTGAAAACAGTTGATATGTGAATAAAACTCTATGCATCAGCATTAGTGTAGCTTTCTCAAGAAGCAGCTTGAAATAAAGATGTAAACTCATTTAAACTTCAAGGTTTGAAAATGGAAACAGTAATACATAAACCCCTTATCAATTTACATTACTATGTAAACGTAATTGTACACAATTGAAATTATACCATAGATTTTATAACTCTGCTACTCTTACTCTGTTTGTAAAGAATTAGTAAGGCATTTTTACACTTGACGAGTATGATAGATATTGAATAGTTCAGTGATCATTAAGAACCATAAATTTACTTCTACTAGAAAGAAGGACAGTTAATGAATTAACCTCAATAAGCGTTGGAAATTGTTTAGCATTTATTTTCTTACTGAGCTTTTATTTTGCGACGAACTTGTATTTAAATACTTTAGAATTTCGACAAGCAGCACCAGAACTTCTTACCTATAGTCTATAAAAACAAGAAAACTTTATGCATTAGCTCGAAGGCTAAGTAAGCCCAGTTTTGCATGACAGTCCCGCCTTGTGGTCGCAAAGAGAAAACAAGTCAGTAAACTGAAAAGAACTGTTCTATATTTAAACATAACCAATAGATAATTCAGATAATGAATTGTTAACATATAACTAATTTAATTATTAGTCTACTGAAATTATGAAAATTATATGCATTTAAAAATTTTAAATTTTTCGGAAAATTTGGGGTTTTGACATGTGGTATCAGAGCACAAGGTTCAAACACTAGGCCTTGATGCAGCCCAACTAGCTTCCATAGAACAGTAAAGTAAAATAATATACTAACATATATTCTGTTTTCTGTAAAGAACAGAAAATTTCTTTTTCTGAAATTTAATAGGCAGGTATGGAAAAGCTGGGAGAGTATCACAGGAGGAGTCTCCAGACACAGAAACAATACAAATGCCCAGAGAACCTATGTTAGAAGAGGTGACTGCCAACTCTTCAGAGCTGTTGCAGAATGTAAAATATTTGAAGACTGAAATGGAATCAGTCAAGAAGGAGAATGAGAGGATTTTGAAGGCTCGGGAAGAGTTGAACCAAATTTTAATAGAAAAGTTCCAAACTGAAGGAAGGAGCAGAAGATCAGAATCTGAGGATGTTAGTCATCAAAGAAGATCTAAGAAGATGAAGCTGGCGAAAACTGAAAGTAGTTCATCATCTAAAGGGTTCAGTGAATGACAAAGTTACCATACTACTAGTGACAGTAGTGAGGCTGATTTGTATGACAGAAAGAAGAAATATAGACCATATGAGGAAATTTCAAGGGAGTTTAAAAAGATAAAACCCCCAACTTTTAATGGAGAGACTGAAAAAGGGGAAGAAGCAAAGTCCTGGTTATCCGGGATGAGGAAGTATTTTCATATATACAATTATTCTAATCAGCTAAAGGCAAGGATGGCAATATATAATCTCTCTGGAAAAGTGGACATATGGTGGCAAGATTTGAAGAGAGTCCAGGGTATCAGGGAAAAATAAGTTAATTTGAGTACCTTTAAAAGGTACTTCAAGAAGAAATTTTTGTCCGAGCAATATTACAAAGAAAGAGCTAAAGAATTTTACAAATTGAAGTTAGGTTCAATGACTATGAAGGATTTGAACAGTAAATTCTTAAGCTTGCTTAGGTATGTACCTTACCTAGTAGACGAGAAACCTAAAGTGCAGTGATTTCTCAGCTGTCTACCATATCACATTAAGGACAGAATTGAGTATGATAACCCGAAGACTCTGGAGGAAGCCATGAGGAAGGCTAATTTCTGTTTTGAGCAGAACAAGAAGAAAGAAGGCTTAGCCAACTGGAAGGCTAAGAAAAACAACAATCAACCTGAGTTTAAGTAGAAGGAATTTGTACCCCAGAGGAATTTCAAGAATAATAAGAATAAAAATTATTCTAACAACAATAATTTCCAGGGGAATAGAAATGGTGCTTCCAATAATTCGAATAATTTTAAGGGCAAGGAAGCTACAAATAACCATGGAAATTTTACCAAGAGTTTTGAACGTAAGGAGCCTATTAAGTGCTGGGAATGTAATGGCCCGCACTATCCAAACCAGAAAAAGTCAGTCAGCAATATCCATACTGTGCAGGAGGAAATGACCATTGGAGAACTAGCGAGGACTATGCCTAGAATAAATGCAGCTTTGGAGAACCGCCAAGCTGACTATCAAACTTCTATGGTGGAAGTGGAAGGTATGATTAATCAAACCCCTGTAACCATTTTAATCGATCCCGGAGCTAGTCTTAGTTACATTGCACCTCAGATAGTGGAAAAATGTAAGTTGTCTATCAATAAGTTTGATCATTCCTGGTTAGTTCAATTAGCCACTGGGGCAAAAAGAAAAGTAATCTATTTTGTGAAATAATGTGCTTTACTTATGGATGAATTTAAAACTACAGTTAAGCTTAATGTTTTTCCACTTGGCTCATATGATTTACTGATTGGCATGGATTGGTTAGAACAGCATAAGGTAGTTTTAAATTGTTATGATAAAACTTTCACATGTTTAAATAGTGATGAACAACCAGTAAAGGTTAAGGGTATTCCTAGAAAGACTATAATTAGACAGATTTCTACTTTACAACTTAAAATAGCTATTAGGAAAGGATGTAAAGCCTATGCTGTAACTATTACAGATGAGGCAAATAAATATGAGACAGATAAGTTAAAAATAGAAGATATCCCTGTTTTAAAAGTGTTGGAATATAATCTGTCAGGATTATACGTTAGTGTAAATAATAGGAATCTGAAGAGACTCTTGGATGTGTAATCCCAAGATTCATTGTAAATGTATAAATAAATGCTTTGGCTATGAAATAAATTGAATTGGGAGTTATTTTACCCAACAATGGTATCAAAGCTACCTGCCATAACTCCTGCCTGTGTTTCAATCCTGGCATTCTGCTTGCCAGACCTTCGTTCTGCCAAATTCGTTTGAGGTTGCCTGCTCCGTCAGTCTGCCAGTCGCATGCATTCTCTTTGCCAACCTGTGTGCATTCATTGTGTGCATTATGCTCCTCCAGACCTGCGCTAAGGAATGAGAAGAGTGTTGTGATTTGAGACCATCAAGTATTGTGCATGGGTTGGGCTCTCTTCATAGTCGTAAACCCTAATCCATTGCTTGGAGACTGCATTGTGCTTCGCTGTGTATTGAAGAGAGTGATTATTTTAAATTCTGGTGAACACCCTCATTGTTGGTTGCTCTAACGTTTCTGAGATTGATTTTTTGACTGCTCTCTGCTAGAACTATTGAACTACTCCTCAGACTGGTATACACCATGTTTGTCATTTACCTAACCCTAATTTGGTATATGAAGCATTTTCTTTGTATCACCATTTCAATATAGTGTGCTCTCTCATTCTGCTGTTGCAAGTGCCTTCTTGGTGTTGGAACTCCCTCCACCTGCAAATTCACATTTTCTTGACTGTAATCTGCCTTGAGAGGGTCGTGCGCCACTCCCATCACATCTGCGACCTTGTTTGAAGTTATCGGCTACGACCAACTTTTGGAACTATGCGTTCTATTCTCTCAAGAAGCTGCGACCACCACATTTGAAGAGTATGATGTTCAATTGATTGTGAAGTAGAGAGTGAGCTCAAACTTGTGAAGACTGCTCTATCTCTGCAAATAGCTATGTTTGGGTGTTGAGATTTGGTGTAGAGGTGTGAGAGAGACTTGCTCTCCACCATATTTGTGTTAGGACAACATTGTTTCAGGAGTTGCGAACTCATGGACGTGAGCGATTTGCAAAAGGCTGAGAAAGCTTGTTGAAAGAATCACGCCCTCAATGAGCTGCGTGGAGATGCGTTCTAGCTGCATGATGGTTGTTGTGACCTCTATGTTGAATATTGAAGCCATGATATGCTGTTGCTGCAAGTTAATTGTAGGCTGAAGAATCACGAATTCCCACTTGCGTGAAGGTAATAAGTTACACATTTTGCTGAGATTGTGACCGTTGGCATACAAAAACCCTAGTTTATATGCGTTGAGTATATGTTGCCTATGAAAGAGGCCCATGAATGCTGTGTATAAGTCATGAATGGTGAGGCTGTTGTATGAGCCTGAGCTTGTTGTATGAGTTATTATTGTTGCATATTTGATGAGCCATGATTGTTGTGGGATTTGAAGCTCGTGACTGATATCTTTAACTACGTGAAGAAGCCTGTGTATGCTGTGATTACTGTATTGGAGCTGCGTATATATGCTGCATATTTAAGCTATGAGTTTAATTGGAAACTCTAAGTATAATTTTTATATGTGTGCTGCGTATTGGAGCCGTGAGTTTGAATCTGCGTATTAGAGCTAGCTGCATACTGCTGGAACATTGAACAAAACTAGAGCGTGAACCAGAGAGCAGAGAAGACTGCTACGGCCTCTAAGGTGACTACAATTTTAATAGTGAAGCTAGGTGCTCTTGATGTGTACCTTCTTTTAAGTTTGAAGCGCTGCATAATTGTATGGTCATTGTGAAATCTGCGCACTTATCATATAAATTGTACTGTTGCAAAATTGTTTGATGTAAATACTATGGCAGCGACATATACCTGCATAGTGAATAGAGATTATTAAGACATTGTTTCTAGCTAGTTCAGCTGTAATTCTACATAGACTATATTGTAAAAAGTAGCAGAGATTTAGACCCGCTTCTTTCATATAGCTGAGATTGTTGACTGGTGCTGTTCAAAACCCTATATTTTGTGACAGTTCACAAACAATGGTATTTCCTTTGGCGTATTGCTAAGCAATTATTCTAGTGCTAAAAATTTGCTTATGAAGTTATTGACAGCATATTAAGATTGTAAATCACCTTGGCAGAGGCTGTAGACCTTCAAGGTTATTTTTTTTCTATTATCTCATTCTCCTTGTCATATTAAGTTCATTATTGTAAATTACACTAGCAGTCGTAGAAGATGCAATCTATAGCATCTGTAGAATCACTTTGGTTTGCTCAAAAAGCAAAGAACCACACCAAATACCAATCCAATGATCATCCCAAAGGAGAAAGCAGAAAGAGAAGCAGAGGAAGAAGAAACTTCAGAGGTAGAGGAGGCAGAAACAACTGCAGCAAAAGATCAGATTTGAAGTGCAAACGTTGTGGAAAGACTGGGCACACATCAGATCAGTGTTGGGCTTCGTGGGACTCCATCAAAGACAGACATAACCAGAAGAAAGATGACAATAAAAACCAAGATGCTAGTAAATCTTATGATTCTGCTCATTGTATTGTTGCACATTGTAATCTTGGAATTAATGAAATGACTTCACTTTCATCTTACAAAGATTGTTGGCTACTTGATACTGGTGCAACATCACACATGACTTTTAGAAAAGACTGTTTTGAAGAACTTAATGAAACAATAAATGTCATAGTGTACTTTGCAGATAAGTCAAATCTTAAACCAAAGGGAATGGGCACCATTCGACTGAAGATGCCTGGATTCCCTGATTTCTTGTTGAAGAATGTTCGTTATCTTCTAGAGTTGCAGAGAATCCTGCTGTCCTTGGTGGAGATTCGACAGCGAGGCCATTCCACCCACATGTTTGATGGAATCGTAGAAATAAGAAAGTCCTCTGACAACCAAGTCATCATGACTGGATATGAAGATGGGAAGCTGTTGAAGCTAAAGGGTTCATCTGCAAGAGTTCAGAACTATGCCTACCTCTCTCAGCATGGAGAAGGTAATTTGTCATCAAGTTTATTGTGGCATGCAAGATTTGGTCATCTAAATTATAATAGTCTTCATTTGTTGAGAAAGAATGGTGTATTTGGTTTTCCCACCATTCCCAAAGAGAAGAGCAAATGTGATGCATGTATATTAGGGAAACACAGTAAGCTGCCATTCCATGAATCTAATTTCAGAGCAAGTAGGAAATTAGAATTAGTGCATTCTGATTTATGTGGCCCAATGCCAACTCCTTCTGCTAATGGGAATAAATATTTTATGACCTTTGTTGATGACTACTCAAGAATGTGCTAGATTTATGCATTAAAGACAAAATCAGAAGCATTTCAAACATTCAAAGACTTTCATGCATTGATAGAAAAACAAGCACAATCTAAAATTGGTACACTTCGTACTGACAATGGGAAAGAATACACTTCAAATGCTTTTGAAGATTATCTTTGCCAACATGGAATTGCACATCAGACTACAGTTCCCTACAATCCTCAACAAAACGGTGTAGCAGAAAGAATGAACAGAACCATAATGAATATGGTACGCTCAATGATGTTTTTCAAGAATGTAAAACTAATGTTTTGGGGTGATGCAGTAAAATGTGCAGCCTATTTGAGAAACAGAAGTCCCTCAAATGCTCTTGATAACAAGACTCCACATGAAATGTGGTTTGGCCATCTCCCTTTAGTCAGGCATCTCAGATTTTTTGGTTCCACCTATTATGCCTTGATTCCAAAGGAGCAAAGAAACAAGCTTGGTGCTCGGAGCAGAAAATGCATTTTCCTAGGGTACGAAGAAAACTCCAAGGCATACCATCTGTATGATGAGGTAAACAAGAATTTTGTTATTTCCAGGGATGTAATTTTTCTTGAGACTAATAAAAATGACCATTCCATTGAGAGACAGCTTGATCATTTGGAAAAATATCCTCATCCAAAGAAATATTCTGAAAATGAATATGAAATTCCAAACCTTGAAGGGGGGATTCCTATTCTGGATCAACCTTTGGAAATTCCATATGAAGCACCAACTCCCCCGCATGAAGAAGTTCCTTCTACTTCACCTGAACAAGAGATTCAACTGGATGATGTGATTGAGAGAATTGGAAGACTCTCAATCAATGATGAAGCACCACTAGCTGATCAACCAGGACCATCACGGAAGATTCCTAAATGGGCCACAAAGACACTTGAAAGTGTCCATCCGGATGAAGTTGGAAAGACAGGAACGAGAAGTTCAAAAAGACATGAAGATGGAGGAGAAGCAGATAATTCAAGTGATGACATGGATGTATCATTTGATTGTGAATTTAATTTATCTTCTAGCTTTGAACCAAATTCCTTTGAAGAAGCTTCTACTTGAGTTGAGTGGAAAGAAGCTATGCAGAATGAGTATGATGCACTCATGAAGAATGGAACTTGGAAGTTGGTTGACCCTCCAGTTGGAACCAAACCAATTGGCTGCAAGTGGGTGTACAAGAACAAATACAGATCAGATGGCTCACTTGACAAGCACAAAGCAAGGCTTGTAGCAAAAGGTTATGCACAGAAGGAAGGAATTGACTATGAATAAACATTTTCTCCTACAGCAAAATGGGCTACCATCCGTACCTTACTCTCTTTAACTGCTCAGAAAGGGTGGAAAGTTCATCAAATGGATGTGAAGACTTCTTTCTTGAATGGAGACTTGAAAGAGAATGTCTTCATGTCTCAGCCAGAAGGCTTTGTTGTGAAAGGAAAAGAAGAAAAGGTATGCAAGCTTGTCAAATCCTTGTATGGCCTAAAACAAGCGCCTCGCGCATGGTATGAAAAATTAACCGATCATATTTTGAAGTTAAATTTTAAACATTTTGATCTTGATGATGCAACACTGTTAATAAAGAAAGTTGGAAGATCTGTTGTGTATCTTGTGGTGTACGTAGATGATCTTTTGATGACAGGGAACAATGAGAGCTATATAGCATCCATAAAGAAAGATTTGAAAAAGATCTTTGAAATGACAGATATGGGACATCTCCACTATTACTTAGGAATTGAAGTCACTCAACATCCTAAGTACATATTCCTATCTCAGAAAAAATATGTTGGAGAACTACTAAACAAATTTTGCATGACAGAATGCAACCCTATCTCTACTCCAATGGAACAGAAAATGAAGCTCACATCAAGCGAAGGAAAATAATTTGAGGATGTCACCAAGTATCGACAACTTGTAGGAAGTCTTATATACCTTACAACAACTAGACCGGATATTTCTTATGTTGTTGGCATACTTTCAAGGATCATGCATAAACCTTGTGAAGGACACTGGTCAGCTGCAAAAAGAGTTCTAAGAT
Organism: Pseudotsuga menziesii; assembly: GCA_001517045.1. Taxonomy (NCBI): domain Eukaryota; kingdom Viridiplantae; phylum Streptophyta; class Pinopsida; order Pinales; family Pinaceae; genus Pseudotsuga; species Pseudotsuga menziesii. The sequence goes on from LPNX011112677.1 coordinate 310,273, forward strand.
ACTTGAAGGGGACTCAAGACGTTGGACTCAAGTACTCTAAAGTGGATGACTTCAAACTTATTGGGTACTCAGACTCAAATTTTGATGGCGATAAGGAGACAGGAGTATCAACTTCTGGATACACTATGAGTCTTGGATCAGCAGCTGTCTCATGGAAATCACGCAAATAGTCAGTTCCGGCAGATTCAACAACAGAATCAGAATATGTGGCTGCAGCTGAAGCAACGAAAGAAATAGTATGGCTCAGGAAGATACTTGAAGATCTACAAGAAAAACAAGAGAACTCCACTCCATTATTGATCGATAATAATTCTGCAATCAAGCTGGCTAAGAATCCTAGATTCCATGATCGAACCAAACACGTCAACACAAAGTATCATTTGATTCGACATCATGTAGAGGCCAAGACAGTCCATCTTCGACATTGTTCCACAAATGATCGAGTTGCAGACATCTTCACCAAAGCGCTTGGATGAGAAAAGTTTGAAAGATTCAGAAACATGCTCGGACTTACTAACACCCCTTCAGATTAAGGGGGGATTGTTGGAATATAATCCGTCAGGATTATACGTTAGTGTAAATAATAGGAATCTGAAGAAACTCTCAGATATGCAATCCCAAGAGTCATTGTAAATGTATAAATAAATACTTTGGCTATGAAATAAATTGAATCGGGAGTTATTTTACCCAACAAAAAGAATATACTGACATATTCCCAGAAGAAATTCCAGGATTACCTCCAAGGAGGGAATTGGATTTCACTACTGAGCTGGTACCAGGTGTAGTACCTAGCTCGAAAGCTCCATATCGAATGAATATTTTATAACTTAATGAGCTAAAATCACAGTTAAAAGAGTTAATAGATAAGAAGTACATTTGACCCAGTGTGTCTCCTTGGGGAGCACCAGTCATCTTTGTCAAAAAGAAATATGGAACTATGCGACTATGCATAGACTACCGTCAACTAAACAAGATGACTATTAAAAGAAGATATATGTTGCCCTGCATAGATGATCTGTTTGGTCAACTACGTGGAGCCACGGTATTCTCGAAGATAGAATTGAGGTCAAGATATCATCAAGTGAAAATTAAGGATGAAGATATCTTCAAGACAGCCTTCAGAACAAGGTATGGACACTATGAGTTTGTTTTAATGCCATTCGAGCTTACCAATGCCCCAGCTATCTTTATGTGCTTAATGAATAATATAATGCATAAATACTTAGATAAATTTGTTGTCGTGTTTATCGACGACATCTTAATTTACTCTAAAACGGAAGAAGAACATAAAGAACACCTAAATATAGTTTTACAAGAGTTGCGAGAACAACAACTCTTTGTGAAGTTTAGCAAGTGTGACTTCTTTAAGGATGAAATCCAGTACTTAGGTCACGTAGTGACTAAGGAAGGGATTTCAGTCAATCCTGAAAAGATTCAGGAAATCGAAGATTGGCCGGTTCCAAAAGATGTAACAGATGTTAGGTCATTCATGGGAATTACCGGTTATTACCGGAGATTCATTGAAGGCTTTTCAAAAATAGCAAATCCGATCACTTCCTTGCAAAACAAAGGCAAGAAATTTGATTGGAACTTAAAATGTGAAGAAAGTTTTAAGAAATTAAAAACCTTATTAACAAGTGCACCTATTTTAAGAATAGCAAATCCTAATAAGGACTTTGTAGTATGCACTGATGCCTGTAATGATGGCTTAGGCGATGTACTGACTCAAGACGGGCATATTATTGCCTATGAGTCTAGGAAGTTAAAAATTCACGAAAAGAATTATGCAACTTATGATTTAGAACTTGCGACTGTTATACATGCCTTAAAAATGTGGCGACATCATTTAATAGGTAGAAAATTTATTCTAATGACTGGTAATAAAGGACTGAAATATCTTTTAGATCAGCCTAACTTAAATGCAATACAAGCAAGGTGGTTAGCCTTCTTGAGTGAATATGATTTTGAAATCCAGCACATAAAGAGTAAGGAAAATAAGGTGGCTGATGCATTGAGCAGAAACGCAAAGCTGAATTTTATAGCAGCAATCAGCACTTATGCTTCTGATTTAAATGAACAGCTTAAAGAAGGGGTAAAACAAGATGAAAATTATCAGAAATTGCAAATTACAGCTAAGGAAAAACCTACAGAAAGATTGATAAAAGGTTATAGTTTAAATGAAAATGAATTTTTATTATTTAAAGATAAACTGTATGTGCCTAATGTGCCTAAGGTTAAGTTGTTAATTCTGGATGAAGTCCATAAAACACCTTACTCAGGACATCCAGGTTACCAAAATACTATAACCATGCTAAGAAAAGAATATTTTTGTCCTAATATGAAAGCTGAGGTAGCTGAATACATTGCTAGATGTCTGGACTGTCAACAAGTGAAAACTGAACACCAACATCTAGCTGGTTTGCTACAACCTTTACCTATTCCTCGCTAGAAATGGGAAGTGATTAGCTTAGATTTTATTACTGGACTGCCTAGAAATAAAAATCAAAATGACTCTATTATGGTGGTGGTTGACACGTTAAGTAAAGTAGCACATTTCATTCCTGTCAAAACTACTTACAAGCCTGCCAATATAGCTGATATATTCTTAAAGCAGATTTTTCGGTTACATGGAGTACCAAAAGTTGTAATTTCAGACAGGGATCCTAAATTCAAAGGAAATTTTTGGAAGTCCTTGTTTAAGGGATTAAATACAGCATTAAATTTCAGTACCTCCTTCCATCCTCAAGCAGATGGATAGACTGAAAGAGTGAATCAAGTGCTGGAAGATTTATTAAGGATGTATGTTAAAGACCAGCCAGGTAAGTAGGAATACTACTTGCATCTAGCAGAGTTCACATATAATAATAACTATCAGTCATCAGCTAAGTTTAGTCCCTTTGAAATTATATATGGACGTAAATGCAACACTCCTATGTCCTGGAATAATCCAGTAGATAGATTGGTGTTAGGACCAGAATTATTGAAGGAAATGGAGGTAATTGTGAAACAAGTGCAGGAAAATTTGAAGGTGGCGCGGGATCGACAAAAGAGCCAAGCAGACTTGAAAATAAATCCCAAGGAGTTCCAGATAGGTGAGCATGTATTTATAAAGGTAAGGCCAAAGAAAAGCTCTCTAATATTGGGGAGTTGTGCAAAACTAGCACCACGTTACTGTGGTCCATTCGAAATTTTATCTAGAATTGGTCAAGTTGCATACCAGCTAGCATTACCACCTAACTTGAAAGTACATAATGTTTTTCATATCTCTGTTTTGAAAAAGTATGTTCATGATGCTACTCATGTGGTTGATTGGAATGTTGTACAGGTGGAACCAGAAGGAGAAATTTTGGTGGAACCAGACTGTATCCTCGAGAGGAGGGAAATTACTCTACGGAACCGCACCATTGGACAGGTGAAGGTGCAATGGAAGCACCTTAGTCCTGAAGAGGCTACCTGGGAACTGGAAATTAAGATGCGGGAGGCATACTTGAATCTGTTCCAGGAGATTGCAGAGGATGAAGAATAAGTAACATCGAGGACGATGTTACATTTTTAGGGGGTGTGTATGTCACATACCCCAATTTTGTAAAATAATGTTAATTGTTTAATTTGATTTCCTAAGACATTGTGTTAAATTTAATGCTAAGTAGGAACTGATGACTTAGCAGAGTCAAAAGAAGTGGAATGTAATTCTAAATATTTTATTAGTAATAAATAAAAAGTGGAGACAACAACATGGGAGAGCTGTTAATAAGAGTGTTACTGGTCAAACTGGTGGAAGGAACTAGGTGGAGGGAAAAATACAAGTGGCAGCATCCTCAAACACTTCCTATGTTGTAGGTGGAAAATTCCCTACATTTGGGGTCATGATCCCCCAAGAAAGTGGGATCAGAGCAGGTGGCTCAATAAATGACAACTAACCCAAAAAGACCTAGGCAATCTTTTAAAAGTACCCAATGAATAGAGCTGAGGTTGCTCAGATATTTTCCAGTGAAGAATCATTGAGGAGGAATTCTATTCAGGGAATTCATTGGGGAAAAGGGAAAATAGTAAGGAAGGTGTTTTGAGAGAAAATCTGCAGTAACTTGGTCTGATACAGCTTGCAAGCTGAGAGAACTTACTGATAAGTTCAGGATTGGTACTGAGTCTGAAGACTGGTACTTGATTATTGCTGTACCTAGTTCCAGCCAGGGAGACCAAAGCAAGCTTGGGGGTCCTGAGGAGTCATTGTTTGAGCGCTCTCTAGGAGTTGGTAGGGAGGAACGGCCTCCCATTACTGTTGTTGTCCAAGCTCAAGAACAGGTTCTGCCATCTAACAGTCTTTGTTTTAATAACTGTGTATGATTGAATGTTATGTTTGTAGCTTATGATGTAAATATTTACATGGTTTAGTAATGAATTTTTTTTTAGTTTGTTTAGTAATAGAATCTTTTGATGAAAAACAAAAAACCCTCCTGTGTTTTTCCTCATCTGGCGTGACCAGACCATACTCCAGCACAGGGGTGAAATTATAAGCAAAGATAGTATCATGAAAATACAGAATAGAATGTTAATGGAATTATAGAGTATTTTCTTTGTGTTGTTTTTTTTTTTAGAAGAAATATCTTTTGTATTAGGAGTAGTATTAACCTGTACTGAAACTGTCAGTCTGGTAGAACAGAGAAAGAAGCTATATTATTTACTAATAGTAGTATGAATGAGTAGATAAGACAGTTTGTTTTGATACAGTAGTTACTTCTAGTAATTTTATTGCTTATTTGAATTCAAGAGAAGAGTATAATAGTTAAAACTAGAGTAGGGTTAAGCTAAATGTAATTGCTCTACAACTTTACAGTTTACTTCTTTCCAGTTTTAACTATTGTATGTATAAAAATCAAATTGCAAGAAAGAATAGCTAGAATCTCGATTTACTTCTACAGATATTTTAGTTAGCAGTAGAATTTACTTATGGAAAGTAATATATGTTATTCATTCTTTTCTGTTCTAACTAGCTAAGCATAAAAAAAAATATACAACTGCCAACCTATACTTTTTAAGATATTAATCGTATAGAACATAGTTAGTTCTTTTACATTTATTTTATAAATATTAACCTTATAACATAAACAGATAATATAGGATACATAGTGTACCTATATAAATTATTCCTATATAATTTATTCAGTGCAGTAAGCATAAGAATACAATAGTAGAATACTACTTTATTCTAGGATTATAAGTAAACAAAGAACAAGCTATTAAATATATATATAATTATCAGAATAGTATTATTAAGTAAACACGTAATGTTCTTATTATTTTATAGTAAACAGTAAACAAAATATAAGTTCGGTATTCAAACGTTGTATCAAATAGATACAGAAGTGTTCCAATAAAAACATCAGTTATTATATACCGAAGGGTAACAAATAGGTAATAACATTACAATTCTTTAAATAAAGTAAATTAATATAAAAGAAATGTACAGGAAACCCTGGGTTTCAATTTATAAAAATATTATGGGGTAAAAGTCAAGTATATTAACGCACTACCATTAATCAACAGAGTGACAGAATGCTTGACTTATCGAGCTTAACCAAATATTATACAACATAACTAATAACCTCACAATTTACAGAAGTATTTTATAAATCAATAATAATTATAAAGATACTGTAAATGTTTTCTTATACTGCTGAAGCTTAAATGTTATAATTATAACACAAGTAAAATAAACAATTTTCAGTGCTGTACTATAAACAACAGATAAAGAAAAAAGACTATATAGACAACTTATATAATGGAGTTAGGGTGAAAACCCTGTAATACCAAATTGACAACAGAAGTATGAAATCGAGGGTTTTAAGCCCTTTTCCAAATTTATATATCAGCCTTATCTAATACACAGCAAAGATAAACAAAGAGTCTGAAGACTTTCCAAAGCCCTCGGCTTCTTCAAGTAATCAAAAGCATGGCATCACAGCCTTCTGTCCCATTTTACTTCTTACACAGTAATTTAAGCAAAAAACTAACATATACAGTCACGGCCATAGCCGGAGCACCCTGATTAACACAAGGGTCTCATCTTTCTTTAAAAACAACAAACTAAGTAACAGGTAAACTGAAACCCAAAGGTTGCAGACCACGACGACGCACCCACAATTGTCCCAAAGGGACCAAATAAGAAGGAGCAACCATGGTAAAACCAGGCTTACCCATGAACCAGTATTGTTGTTGCAGCCTCGCACACACTAAGCAGAGAGGAGGGTCGAGACCTATAATCAACAAAGAAAACATTACTGTTAAAACTTGTATGTTGGATAAACATTTATATTTTTAAAACAATATAGAAAAATGGATGAAGTACTTACAGTTTTCTTACCTATTTTGTTTTGAGGCGCGACCAGCGTCGAAAGTAAAACAACCACCAGCACGAGGAGGAAACCCTTCTGCAGGAAGGGAGAAGAGGATTAACAATACAGCAAACAACCAATCGCAACCCAGAAGAACAAGACCTCAGCTCTCACTGAGGGAGGAATATGTTTTACAGTCGAAGGTTCTAGATAAGGGAGCTGCGATGAAGAAACCCTGGGGAAATATCACTAACCTAAACAAAGCACAACCAGTTTCACATCAGCATATCTCTTTAGGTATTCGGGTGAGCATTCGAGGAGGAACAACAACAGGAAGGCTATCAACAACAAGAGGCAAACGACAGTGCAGTTGAGAACATTGCAGTAGAGCGACAGGAGCCCAAAGGCGGTGGAGGGAATGGCGAGCTAGGGTTTGACTGCTGCCCATTTAACTACGCAATGCATGGTTATGATAATGCCACATTACCCAACAAATAATTTACATGCTGTGGGTGGAATCATATAGTTCGATGAACGTTCCACCAAAGAAATGATTCCCAATCCTTTGATACATGAAAGGTTACACTTTAGCCTTGTTGCAAAGTCAGCCCATCATTTTACGCTGCATGAAAGAACATAAAATATTATTACTATAAACCCTTAAACTTTGCAATCATAAAGGTTGTGGGGACAATTTACGACCAATGCTTTGTAAAATATGGTATTCATATAACTTTAACAAGATTAAACCTATGATCATTATGGCATGGTTATAATTATAACCTTTCTTTCTATGCTAGGTAAATAATACTTACCCTAGTTTATAAATGTATCTAAAGGAGGTTTATGGAGTAAAAACTATGGCAATTATCCTATTGTTCATAATAACCTCAATGGCCTTATCTGTATTTATTAAAATACTAAAGTTTGGTAAAAAGATACAAAAGAGAGTAGTAACTTCTATGTGGTGAAAGATTTTGCTTAAGGTAAATGTCCTTTAACCATAAATTATGACATGGCAAGGTTAAGCCACAAATCACTTATAAAAAAGATTCACCATAATAAAAAATTTAGGCCATAAAACTATTATGTCATGCATTCTTTTAATAATTATAGTCCCTTAAGGACATGCCCCTTTTATATATATAAAAGGGATAGGATAAAACATGTTTCAATAAGATATATATCTTACTAAAGATAAGCTCCAGTTATTCTTGAAAACAGTTGATATGTGAATAAAACTCTTTGCATCAGTATTAGTGTAGCTTTCTCAAGAAGCAGCTTGAAATAAAGATGTAAACTCATTTAAACTTCAAGATTTGAAAATGGAAACAGTAATACATAAACCCCTTATCAATTTACATTACTATGTAAACATAATTGTACACAATTGAAATTATACCATAGATTTTATAACTCTGCTACTCTTACTCTGTTTGTAAAGAATTAGTAAGGAATTTTTACACTTGACGATTATGATAGATATTGAATAGTTCAGTAATCATTAAGAACCATAAATTTACTTCTACTAGAAAGAAGGACAGTTAATGAATTTACCTCAATAAGCATTGGAAATTATTTAGGAATTATTTTCTTATTGAGCTTTTATTTTGCGACAAACTTGTATGTAAATACTTTAGAATTTCGACAAGTAGCACCCAAACTTCTTACCTGTAGTCTGTAAGAACATGAAAACTTTCTGCATTAGCTCGAAAGCTAAGTAAGCCCAGTTTTGCATGATAGTCCCGCCTTGTGGTCGCAAAGAGAAAACAAGCCAGTAAACTGAAAAGAACTATTCTATCTTTAAACATAACCAATAGATAATTCAAATAATGAATTGGTAACATATAACTAATTTAATAATTAGTTTATTGAAATTATGAAAATTATATGTATTTAAAAATTTTAAATTTTTCGGAAAATTTGGGGTTTTGACAACTTCAGGATGCTATTGCACAGAAGAACCATACTGCTACATGGAGCTGCAAATTTCAGCAGAGTTTCTGCAAGGAGGAGGTTTCGTTTCTTCTAGAAACAACTTGTATTTCATGTTCCTGATTATTTTGAGGGGGGGGGGGGGGGGGGGGGGGTTTCCCATGAGGTTTTCCCCTATTTCCTCATTTTATTGAGCAACAGTTTTTATTCCTTGAGATTGTATATGGGTGACTTTTTCCCTTGTTTCCAGGTCCCATTGTTGTCCAAGTTAGGATTCATGGGGGTTGTTAGAATTATAATCCTCCCTTGTCCAAACTGGTCTATTAGAATATACTTGCCTAACTTAGGAGTCATTTAGTTATTATTGGGTACACTAGTACCATTGGGTCCACTTGGGCCAATGGGCCCACATATACCCATCACTAGAGTATGGGGAACATAGATAGAGTTCATCTGCAACTGGCTACACCTTCATGCATCAGTTATTGTGCCTCCTAGACCAGTCCCTATAATTTAGGAGCCACTAGGAATGCCGACACCAACCTCCTTCAGTTGTTGATAGTTGGCGACTAGTCAAGCTTAGTTATGCTTCAATTACATTCAGTTAGATATCCTCCAGTTTAGTTAGCACTAGTTATGTATGGATGCATGCGAGAAGGCACCTATTCTTACCTACTTCTCACCTACCACTGCAGTTAGACTGGTTTGATTGATTGTAATTGATTGGGATACTGAATTAGACATCTGGAGTTAGCCTAGTGAACTCCGATAGTGATTTAGACACTTGTAGTTAGCCATGCAGTCAGATTGAGTTGGTGGATTCGAATCCTATCCACATGATTTTAATTCCCTTATTTGTAGCATGGTTGTATACTGTTGGAATTGATGAAGTTTATATTGTAATTATACTGAGCAATACTTGTCTGTTTCCTGTGAGATTTGTTTTGTTCAGTGGGTATTATTCATTCCTTTACACTGCATAATAATTCAATCTAATGGAATTCATTGCATGAAGATCAATGGAATGTTAATTCTAATACGTTCAACAACAAAAGACTAAGTGGCATGATCAATTCATCAAAAGAAAGTATTTCAATGAAGGTGGTTGAGCTCTCCTATACGAATTTAGATTTAAAAAGTTCAAAGGAAAACTTCACACTCATCGGCTCTGACCATATGAGATAGAAACAATTTATGATAATGGAATAGTATGACTCAAAACTATTGACAATGAAGGGACGCTCCTTATGGCCAATGGTCATCGATTAAGTCCATATAAGAAACCATTGTCCAAAGAGGCATTCATCCGCAACATTGTTGCATGTTGGTGTACCAAATATTTTGAGATACTTATCTCGACATCCAAAAAATAATAGTTCCTGAATATATATATATATATATATATATATATATATATAATAAAAAATAAAGAATAAAAATAAAAATTGGACTGTGAAAATCCCTTTGGGACACAGTTCTAAACAAAAAAAAAGTTTTTGTTGTTTTGTAACTAATAAATTGATGTGTACTTTTCTGCAGGGACATTCTATAGAAACTTTGTTTTTTCCTTATTCCATACACCTACCATATTCCATTCATTTTTATCCCTTTACATTCCCTTCATTGGTTTCATTTGGTCATTAATGTCCCTTATCCCACAATTGTGTGCATTTTTAAGACTATCCACAAGAATTTCATATGTCACTTTCCTAAATGTTACAGAACCCCTTTACACAATGTTACAGAACCCCTTTACATTCCACTCCACACAACCCATTTCCGCAACATTACAAACCCCCTTTTCGTTCCACTTCACACACCTTTTTTCAATATTACAGAACCCTTTTCCATTGCACCACTATGACCTTTTCCGTCATGTCACAGCATTCCCTTCTGTCACATTGCAGCCACTTTGTGTATCACATAATACCTTCCTCCATGCAGTGGAACATTTCTACCTGCATGGGACCATTACCATCAAAATCATTAGCATATGGAGGACCAACATCACACGTAGCATTGATCAGTAGCAGTGCACATTCAATTTCACTAGATAACCCGGGTCCTATCAACTCTTATTAGATTTGACTCCACCCCGGGACATCATTTCATATCACCAGTCGCAAAGGAAAATTATACTAGCACAACTCATCATCGTAGTGAATGGGGAGTCTTCTGCCATAATTGTCACTACCACAATCAACTTATCATCGAACCCCATGCATCTCTTCTCAGGTAAGGTAGGTATGTAACCATCCTTCATTAGCTTTTGATAAGTACAAGATGACTAATCATGACTTACCAAGTCGTTAGTCTGACATGAGGTTGTGTATAGAGTTGGTTGGCTGGGGGGGGGGAATTTAGAGGTACCTCTAAATATAGCAACCACTGCTCAGAGAACTAAGTGGGCTGGGGAAACTTAACAATTTCGGTCGGTTTTTAACTCCACCATCCATGAGCTATTAGTCACACCATTATTGAGAACATCACTATGCCACTCTATGATACCAGGATAACTCATCTTTCGATGGTCCAGACCCATTCTTTTCCTTGTAAAATCAACAAAAATAATTAAAGTGTTATAGGAACCGGAAGGGAAACAAAGAATGAAGTATAATGAGGGGAGAAATATGAAGAGAACTCGAGAATGTAGACATGGTCTACAGATACAGAGATGTGAAAACAAATTTTCAACAGGAAATTTGGATAGATTATTTTTAGAAAAGGAAGGAGGGAGACGCTGCGATTGCAATGGAGTTCATGTGCACATATGAAAATGCAGTTCCAGAATTACGAGGGTTAAAAGTTCAGGTAGGTGAATTAACGATTGCAAGAGTATCTGGGTTACCACGGATAGGTGAAATATGGTTTGAAAGATGAGTTCCAATGAATTCGCTAATATATGGGTTCTTGGAACCAGATGAAGTAGTGCAAGGAACAAAGAAGGGGACATGACGAGTTTAGTTATCGACTCCATGGGAGGAGTGGTGCTGTGCGTGCTCAAGTTCATTACATGTGAAGGTTAGTTTAGTTTGCTATTTGCTTACCATTTTAAAACTATGAACCATCGAAGACATAAAAAAAATATCAATATGTCGTATTTCCTATGGAAATATTTAGATTTGATGTGTAGTATGGTTAAGAGCAGTAAGAATCCATACACTATTCTGGCATATCATGGACTGATTAGGTTGTTGGTGGAAGACGCCCTACAAAAGAGAAACAAAACATGGGAATCATTCATGAGGGTATCTCCAAGCACTAGGAAGACATCGAAGAAGAGACATAACACATTGGAGAATACCTCTGAACCCCCAAGGAAGAAATCAATTCATAGAGTAGGAGGATTTTGCAAGCTGAAACCCAAACCAACTCGATAGAAAGGCCTCGAGTTAGGTTAAGATCAAGGGCTCAAAAGGAACAACAATATAAAGAAAAATCATTCAGTTAGAACTATGAGCTTGATAAAAGAGTGAGAGAATTGACCACACCAAAAGTCACCAGTAGGAGCTAGGAAAAGCAAGTTGAGTTGCAGAACATGGGGGAACAATAGAAGAAAGGGAAATGGTGGACAACTACACTCAAAGGGACGCAAGGTAACAGGGTGAAGTAATTTTAACATGTTCCACTGGGAAAATATCGACGAGCATATGACTAGCTAAGGAAGGATTACTGGAAATTAAGGAGGCCTTATCAGAAACAAACGGACTGAATGGAACCTCTGAAAGAAAAATTGCATAGATTAGAAGGACATAAGTTGGATACCGTATCGTAGGTCATGGCATTGGTAGGTGAATAGACCAAACAGGTAAGAGAGACATTCAGTGACGAGGGAGCATAGATTACTAGGTGGGGAAAGAATATAGAGCTGGACGAGGAAGTTGAAGTAGAAAAAATAGAGAATCAAGAGATCTACAAAGATACCCCATCTGATGAAGCCCAAATATAGAAACTGGAGGATATGGTAGCCCAACTGCAAGAAACAACAGGATAACTAGAGGAACAAATAAATTTTGCTAAATACTAGAGAAAGGGGGAAACGCAAGAACAATCACAGAGAAGCTCCGGAAACATGATTATGTCTTGGCCATGAGGAGGTTTAGTCAGGAAGTGGAAAAATTAAAATTTGAAAAATATTACATGAATTACTTGGCGCATTCTATGAGAAATCTAAGAACTCCTTCGAATATTTATTCTATGTTTTTTAAGGAACAACTCATATCCTTCAGGTTGTCAACAGTAATCATGGGATATAATGGTCACATTGAGACAAAGGACCATTTTATTACTTCCTTTTCCAGAAATGACAATGAAGAACATGATTTTCTATGTGAGTTACATATGCATAATTTGATTATGATAGGGTATGAGGATAGGGATCCAAACCCTCATGTAGGGGAATTATAGCCGAGGGGATTCATGTCCTTCATGAGAAATCAATTGAGATGGAATAATGATGCAAATTTTGTAGAAAATACTGAATGGGAATATTCTCTCCAGGTAAGAGGTTCCCTCTCATCTAAAAAATTGTTTATAGCTAGAAACCAGGTTATGCAAGATCAAGCATTTGTTACACTTTTGGAAACCGCTCAAATCAAGGTTATTTTCAGGAGTACAGGAATTGGATTCCTTTTCATAGGTTGGAATCCTTACTCTGTCTATGAAGAAGGGTCAATGCCTCAAGTCCTGAGTTGAAAAGGAAGCATCCCTTCTCTATTAGAATGTTTGAGCAGGACCTTGACAGAGTACATGCATATCTTAACTTTTTGGGATGTGCATAAAACCAAATGGATCAGGATTCGACTTCATTTTCCTATACTTTGGTTTCCTGTGGCAGATGGAGAGGACAATGAATTCTGGAAAATTGTTAGTTAGCAAAGAGGCTTTTACACTATAGATGAATGGGGTATTCCTCTTATAAGTGGAGTGATGAGTGTGTCAACAAATCTCGAAGTACCCATGCAGTAGAACACAGTACCAGTTTGCATGAGGACATACAAACATTTTGGTTAGGGGAAGATGAAGGGTTGTGTATATGGAACTTTTTGTTCTCTTATTTTTTCCTCATTATTAACTTTCTGATCTGTTCCTATGTCACCACTAGTTCTCTTGACCACATTTAGAAAGGTTTTTGCTTTGGTAAGGATTGATTATGTTTTCTTTGATATTAGTCATTTCTTGATGATTTGGATAGTGTTATGATTATATAATTGTCTACTAAAGAAGTGGTGTTTCAAGTTCATGGTTGTTATAATCTCAGGTGGCAGAACGAAGTAACTTTGAAGAGATGAAAGAATTGCAGATAAGTCTTAAGTTTATATATATTACTTAGAAAAAATTAATTTTGGGGAAGTAGTTCCAGTATATATAGTTCAATCGAGACTCTTGGTTAATTATAGGTGATCTTGCTGGGCATTATACATCATTTTGGTCAATCTAGTGAACACATTCATGGTTCCACAACCAATCTAGGGATCAATGATTATGTAGCCAAATCAACAATTTTGGAACCCTTCAATGATCTGCAATTTGTTGGGACATTCAACGGATTTTCTTTCATGTTCCAAGATGCTTTTAGAACCACCTCCACTCTTCATGGTACCATCCCTGGATTGACTCATGAGATCTTTTGAAAATTAACAAGATGAGCTCTATTTGGGAAATTGGTTGCAACTGTACACTTCTTCATAATTTTTCCCGTGGATGTTAATATATAAAAACTTTGAATCCTGTCCAAGGAAAGACAACCATCATCTTACACAAATATATTAAACATTGATGTATTAAGACTCTATTATATAAATCTGTTATTTTCCTAATTTTGGGTGTGTTAGTCAATTTTGTGTGAGTGATTGACTTGTTCAACTCATGTTCCTAAAGGGAGGCCCCCCTTCTAGTCGCAGGTATTGTTATAGTTAGGATTTTCTTTGCACATATAGTTTGATATTTGAATTGTTATTTGCATTTTAAATTAGAGTACTTATCATAGCCAAGTTAGATTTTATGATTTGTGATGCGATTAAGTAGTGCAATTGTTCTAATAATATAGAACAAAAAAGAATGCGTGGATTCTAAGTTTGGGATCTAAGAGGATAAATCTGAGGTGAAGGGTCTCATTAGACATTTCTCAAAATTTTGTTGCTAATAAGTAGTGATGAAGCATGTCAGACTTCTGTTAGTATATTTCAATTAAATTGTTGTAGCTGCTAATTCCACAGAATTTATTTTCTGCAAAGTTTCTGGGTTGTTAATTTAAATCCTGTTATCGAATTTCTTTTTGTGGCACAGTAGGATAATTCATTGTAATCAATAGATAATGCTTCCAGTTTGATTGATAAAATAATTTCTGTAAAAGTGATTTTATTAGAAAAGAATCATTCACCATGCAATTGAATTTTAATCTAGCTCTACCAATTCATTGGCTTCTTCTGTACTAAATATCTTCCAAGTTGTAGTGTTTGACATAAAATTTGTCGGGTGGATCATAATACTTTGAGACCCCGGGTTGACAATTCATGAATGACTTTCAATTAAACCTAAACTAAAGAGGCAAAGAAAAGCTCGTCAGTTACTCAACAGTTCACCCACAATTTTATAGGCTCGCAGATTAATTTTGAAAGCCTAAGATTTGAACTATCAGAAGCTTCCATTGCAGAAGAGAATGGATTAACCCCTGAGGGCAATAAATGGTTCAATATATTTCCATTTGAATTTGATCGGAACCAATTTCTTTTTCCAGGGCATGGAGGTCTTGGTTGGAGCAAAGGGATTCATCAGAATCTCCTAAAGGAGGAATTAAGGGATGTGTTGAGTATCATAAAACGATATGTAACTTGTTAAGGTAGATTTTGCATGGTTTACAAGAATCATCTTAGGTCCTTTTTCATGTTGCAGGTGTGTCAAAGAATAATCTTCCCTTCTACCTATTTAAAATCTTGTCTAAAATGGAAACCAGGATTCAAAATAATACAGATCATACAAGCCACAAAGTTTTTCATCATGGGTTGATTAAATTACTTGTGGTCAGTGAATTAAGAAAACGAAGTTGGACCTGGTTGCATTTTATCTTTTGTTTAGGGTTTGAAGTTGATAATCCAGAGGCTTTATAAGATCAAGATGTTGAAAAGGATAAAGAGGAAAACAATCCTTTAGCACAAAAAAGAGTTGTTTTTAGTTCCAGAAATAAAAGTCAAGACAACCAAGGGACTCCAAAATGGCACAAGGGTTACAAAAAGAAAGTTGAAGTTGAAATAGAGAAAGTTGTTGAAGAATCACATGCAAAAGAGAAACCTGTTAGATAACAATTTGCAGAGAACAATCAAAATGAACAGAGTGTTGAATTTGAATACATGGCTATAGAAACACTCAGAATGCAGAAATATCAATAGAAAAATCATCAAAGAAAGGTATGTCAAATAAATTACCTCCCAATCAAAAAAATATTTACACCCTTGCGCAGAAACATGATGCTGTCAAATGGTGATTAAAAAAGGGACTCCAACAAGTTTGCGATGAACATGAAAAAGGTCTTAAATCCTGGTTTGAAGAATGAAACTTTGATAGTGTTCAAGAATCTTCAATGGAGAATTATACCAATTCCAAAAGGATATATGAATGTTGGACGAGGCCCTGGAGAATATTGAATAAGGTCTTAAAAAATTCCCAGAGCTGCCAATAGGGAAACATGTGAGTGAAGGGAAACATGTCATTCCGGATTTTGAAGAAGTAACAAGTTCCAACCTTGCAATTGCTGGACATAAAACATAGTATGTAGATACACAAGTTTTGGAACTAGATCCTAGAAATCAAGAAGCTCCTATAGAGGAAAATCAAATCAAGACGAAAACAAATCTATCTTTGGAGATTCCTATAAATGAAACACTTAAATGATTTTAATGATGAGTTAATTCAGGCCAATCAAAGGTAAATAAAAGGACTTGAGGAAATTACTACAAAACATGCAGAATTAGTTGAAGCTGTTGAAGAAGCTAGTATAGGAAAATAATGAAGAGCTTACTGCGGCAGAATCAAGACCTTCAAGAGAAGCTTCAGGATATGGAGAAGGAATATCCATGTCTGCAAAGGATATCTCAAGTATTAGATGGATTAACCATATTATATGAGGTAGCTCGACATATCTAGCTCAGTCAACTCGCAATTTTCAGTGCCTGCGCATGGCACGATAATTAATAATGGAGTGGTTGTCAAAGACGTCCAAGACTTGAAATAGTTTGAACATTTTTTCTTCATCAAAATGAGCAGGTGTCTTAAAATACTACCTGACAAATATTTCTAAGCTTAGTATTGATAAATCTAGATTGTAATTATCAAATATTAATCTTATTTTACTAATTTGGATTCTTTCGATCTTGAAGTTTGGATCTCAAACTATTAATAGACCTCTTTCTAATTATAAATGTAAAAAATGAAAGAGGAAATGGGGTTGTCTTTTGTGAGGGTCGAGAAAGTGGATAGTAGATTTGAAAAAAAATACCTTATATTGCTGTGAAATTTGTTTAAAGACCATTTTGAAGATGATTTATTACGCCGATAGGCGTCTATCAATGGTATTTTGGGGGGGGATGGACTTGCTTGAGCGGATCATCAAGATCCAGCAAATCCCGCCAAGTGGATGCTCAAGATCTTCTGAATCGTCTGATCTTTTAACAGCCGGAGAGTTAGGAGATGACCAGAGTTGTTAGCCGCCGACTAGGAGATGACTGCATTCTGTTAGTGTTCGTGGATGTAGAGGAGATAACCGTGGAGTAGCAACCGTCGCGGAGATACCTGGAAGCGTGGACGTGGATGCGAAGGAGATAACCGTGGAGTAGCAACCGTTGCGGAGATACCTGGAAGCATGGAGGAGATACACATACAACAGTCTGTTAGCGGCCGCCGAGGAGTAGTTTCTTAGCCCGCGGAGGAGATACCTGAACAGTTTCGCCGTCTTGAGCATTCGCAGTGAGATCACTGGAGCATTGGAACATTCGTCTATGCATTCTCCGTCTTGGAGCATTCGTCTGTGCATTCGCCGTCTTGGAGCGCCCAAGCAGTAGAGGTAAGCTTCTGCTTTCGCTGGCCTGGTTGCTTTAATGCTGCGAACATTCAGATAATGCTAGGATTTCAGTTGCATGTCTGTTTAATGCTGTCAATATTTGACAGTTTAGAAAAATGTAGGCTATGAATACGTGTAAGTTCTTACATACGACTATTCCCATTGCAAATGCTACTTTAATGATATACAGAAGCATAAAGATTTAGAGTAAACAAAAGACGGAGTTAGGGATGAAGAATGTGAGTCATACCCTTGTTTATAGAAGTAATATTCCGATCAATTCCATAGAAGGTGCATCCAAATCCATATGCAGATTGAGCATATACAGTTCGAATTCGTTCTATAGGTCGAATTACATATTCAATCCCTGTTTAGGAGCCTGTACCAAAGCAAGTCCCAACAACGACTGTAATCGAAGAAATTAACTCAGTTACATATTCAATCCCTGTACCAAAGCAAGTCCCAGCCACAACTGTAATCGAATAATTTACCCGAGTTACATATTCAATCCCTATACCAGAGCAAGTCCCAGCCACGACTGTACTCTTAGCCATATGGAATTTTGATTTAGCATATAACAGATTCGCCACAAACAAATGGTTACCAATGGAAGATGATAGGAATTGCATCTCGTTTAAACTTTTAATGAAGAAGGAATGAGTTACGAGAGGAAATTTTGCAACAAAACTCTTTTTTTAAAAGGAAATAAAAACATCAAAAGTGTGAAGCAAATTCACTAACAACAATTTAAGTTATGTTCCTGTCATTTGGGACTGTTCGGTTTGTGTAGGCCACCCAGCCCGATTAAATATTTTTAATGATTGATTATTGACTCGGCTTGCCCTATAAGCCTGTCTGGCAGTTTTGTACTATGAGATGGGTTATTTTTGAGATCTAGACCCCAGGACACCTAACTTGTGGAGGTTTCCTTTGCAGTTGGATTTTTTTATAAAATGCAATGTATGTACATAATTTGAATCTTGATTACCGTCATGGTCATCATGTTCTGAAATTCCTAGAAATCAATTCGACCATCTGAATTTCTGTCAAATCTTGTGATCATCATTTCACAACTCTCCATATCTCTTCCCTCTTTCAATAATTAATGTGAATAGACTGCCCTATCTTCCTTCTGACTCAAGCCATCCCCTGCCAGATCGCATTAGATCTTGTAGCCGTTATCAAGCTGTTTTCCATCTTCAGACTACAGTTAGGCGTACCAGCTATAAGCTCAAGACCTAGATGTACACTACTGAACGTTTTAACTCCACGAAGAAGTCGTCAGGACGAATCCTATATGATATCGGGAATTTACACATTGCTAGAGATTTGTTAAACAGGTATCCAATGTGTTTCATGTCTCCCTGTTTGAGATAAAACAAAAGACAACATGATTCGCCACAAACAAATGGTTACCAATGGAAGATGATAGGCATTGCATCTCGTTTAAACTTTTAATGAAGAAGGAATGAGTTACGGGAGGAAATTTTGCAACAAACTCTTTTTTTAAAAGGAAATAAAAACATCAAAAGTGTGAAGCAAATTCACTAACAGCAATTTAAGTTATGTTCCTGTCATTTGGGACTGTTCGGTTTGTGTAGGCCACCCAGCCCGGTTTAATATTTTTAATGATTGATTATTGACTCGGCTTTCCCTATAAGCCTGTCTGGTAGTTTTGTACTATGAGATGGGGTATTTTTGAGATCTAGACCCCAGGACACCTACCTTGTGGAGGTTGCCTTTGCAGCTGGATTTTTTTATAAAATGCAATGTATGTACATAATTTGAATCTTGATTACCGTCATGGTCATCATGTTCTGAAATTCCTCGAATCAATTCGATCATCTGAATTTCTGTCAAATCTTGTGATCATCATTTCACAACTCTCCATATCTCTTCCCTCTTTGAATAATTAATGTGAATAGACCGCCCTATTTTCCTTCTGACTCAAGCCATCCCCTGCCAGATCGCATTAGATCTTGTAGCCGTTATCAAGCTGTTTTCCATCTTCAAACTACAGTTAGGCATACCAGCTATAGGCTCAGGACCTAGATGTACACTACTGAACGATTTAACTCCACGAAGAAGTCGTCAGGACGAATCCTATATGATATCGGGAATTTACACGTTGCTAGAGATTTGTTAAACAGGTATGCAATGTGTTTCATGTCTCCCTGTTTGAGAAAAAACAAAAGACAACAAGATTCGCCACAAACAAATGGTTACCAATGGAAGATGATAGGCATTGCATCTCATTTAAACTTTTAATGAAGAAGGAATGAGTTACGAGAGGAAATTTTGCAACAAACTCTTTTTTTAAAAGGAAATAAAAACATCAAAAGTGTGAAGCAAATTCACTAACAGCAATTTAAGTTATGTTCCTATCTTTTGGGACTGTTCGGTTTGTGTAGGCCACCCAGCCCGGTTTAATATTTTTAATCATTGATTATTGACTCGGCTTGCCCTATAAGCCTGTCTAGCAGTTTTGTACTATGAGATGGGGTATTTTTGAGATCTAGACCCCAGGACACCTACCTTGTGGAGGTTGCCTTTGCAGTTGGCTTTTTTTATAAAATGCAATGTATGTACATAATTTGAATCTTGATTATCTGAATAGTTAAATAAAGCATTCTAGTAAAGAAAAATCGCTAAAATGTATAGCCATGGCATCATGGCATGAATCCACGAAACACAGATTAGATTTGCGAGTGTTCTACATAAGTGTGCATGCCAGTTTTCAGTGTAAATCAAATTAAGAAATAAAAGCAATATGACATGAATTATTAGGCGCCTAGGGTTTCCTAAGACTGACTGGTCACAGATTAAAATTCCTTGAGCTTTTGGTTTCAGTGTACATGCATCTGACGATAGAAAACGATGCCGGGAGTTCCTACCCATGGATGGGGGCTGGACCCTCAATACCCTACACGCGACATATAAATTTGAAATATTTTGATTATCTAAATAAAAGCAATATGACATGAAACTGAACTGTTTGATGTATATGGAAATGTCACTGGGAGGGGAAAAAAATTACATATAGTTCATGTTTAACTGTGATCTTAGCCATATGGAATTTTGACTTTGTCGCTTTGGTTTTTTTGGAGACAGAAATTATATAATATATTAAGGTTTTTTTTTATTGATGGATACATATATTATATTATTTTAAAGTTTTTATATTGATAAATATTTATTTTTATATTTTTAGTTTAAAAATTAAAGTAAATTAGTATTTATACTTTTTTAAAATTATATAAAGATGAGATAAAAGTATTCCAAATTTCAAATATATAAGTAATATATTTATGCATAAATAATAAACATAACAGTAGAATAACTAACAAATAAATGATTTGTCATACTTAACTTGTACTTAACTTGTAACTTATAGGTTTTTACCAACTATAAATTTTATCAAAATAACAAATTTAAAATTTAAAATGTTATAAATTTAATGTCATATATACTTTTTATGGCTTTTTGTATGTATACAAATTTAAATAGTTATAAAAAGATATCTCATTTCTAACATTTCATTTATTAATTAATGTTTTAGATTAATTATTATTTACAAATTACATGTTTTAATATGTTTTTATTAATCTATGGGTATAGATAACTCACAAGTGTCTTGTATTCCATTACTGTCTCTCAACCATTCGATCCCTATCAAAGTTATCCAACCACAAACTATGTGAGTGTGCTAGAATTGTTTTTCACATAATCTCACATAAATTCTAGATTTTTGATAGAATTTAATGTGTATATGTCTTTTATATGTATATATCTATATTAATACATGTCTTTTATGTTATTACATATATTTAATTATAATAATAAATTATTAATGACATAATATAATAATTTGAATAATAAGAAATGAGTAATATATTTTTAAAATTATATAAAGGGTTTTCAATTTGTGAAGGCATATATGCCTTCACTGAATGTAAAAGGCATATATACTTTTTATGGCTTATTGTATGTATACAAATTTAAATAGTTATAAAAAGAAATCTCATTTCTAACATTTCATTTATTAATTAATGTTTTAGATTAATTATTATTTAAAAAATAAATGTTTTAATATGTTTTTATCAATCTATGGGTATATATAACTCACAAGTGTCTTCTATTCCATTACTGTCTCTCAACCATTTGATCCCTATCAAAGTTATCCAACCACAAACTATGTGGGTGTGCTAGAATTGTTTTTCACATAATTTCACAAATCCATAGTCCCATAGGCATTTTTTAGGTTTTTCAACACAAATTTAATGTGTATATGCCTTTTATATGTATATATCTAAATTAATAAATGTCTTTTATGTTATTAATTATATTTAATTATAATAATAAATTATTAATGACATAATATAATAATTCCAATACTAAGATAGGAGTAATATATGTTAAAAATTATATAAAGGGTTTTCAATTTGTGAAGGCATATATGCCTTCACTGAATGTAAAAGGCATTTATACTTTTTATGGCTTATTGTATGTATACAAATTTAAATAGTTATAAAAAGATATTTCATTTCTAACATTTCATTTATTAATTAATGTTTAAGATTAATTATTATTTATAAAATACATCTTTTAATATGTTTTTATTAATCTATGAAGCACTATCTTAACTAATAAACTTTGTTGTTCATCCATATCAGATCTTACATTTTGAAAGAAGCATGACAATACCGCAACGAAGCCAACCAAATTTGCCCAATGGTTTTGGGACTCAGATTTCCATATCTTCCCATTTATTCAATTTAGTACTGAATACAGCCAGAACAAGAGAAGAGTTTGAGAGAGCTTGGGAAGCTTTAGCTCAACAAGAAGAAATTATCGACCAAATTAGAAATCCAAGACAACAAAATTAAAATATATATTAGGTTTTTTTTTTTCCAAAATACTATGTCAAATTTCCCTTTATGGATATGTATTGCCTACTTTTTTGTGGCTATTTTTTTTTTCCAAATTTCTATGGAGAAGTAGCTTTGTTTTTTAAAATACTCCAAATTATAAATCGAAGACAACAAAATTAAAATATATATTACGTTTTTTTTTCCCAAAATACTATGTCAAATTTCCCTTTATGGATATGTATTGCCTACTTTTTTTGTAGCTAATGTTTTTTTTCCAAATTTCTATGGAGAAGTAGCTTTGTTTTTTGAAAATACTCCAAATTAGAAATCCAAGACAACAAAATTAAAATATATATTAGGTTTTTTTTTTCCCAAAATACTATGTCAAATTTCCCTTTATGGATATGTATTACCTACTTTTTTTGTAGCTATTGTTTTTTTTCCAAATTTCTATGGAGAAGTAGCTTTGTTTTTTAAAGTACTATATGAAATTTCCCTTTATGCATATGTATTACGAAAATGTTTAAATGCAACTCATGTCATTTTTTAAATCATGCTTTGTAATGTTTAAGTGTAAGATTGTGACTACCTTGATATATATATATATATATATATAATGTTTTTCCATATGGTCAAAATTGGAATTTATGAAGGAGATTTATATGTTGTTTTTATATAAAAACTTTAGTTCAGAGTCACAAGGTATTCATAAATTATAAATTTATGAATACCATTTGAGAGAGATATGTCATGATGTCAGAAGTCAAGAGACATGTGCTCAGCCAATTGGTGAGGCCCCTCTTGCACGTCCAATTTTTGGATGTTAGACTGATAAATGACATGTCAATGACCTCAATATGTATAGTCATGTTAAAACTGAAAAAATGATACATTAGGTTCATCCCATGGTATTCATAAATTATAAACTTATGAATACCATTTCAAAGCTAGAGGTGTCTTCATGTCAGAAGTCAAGAGACATGTGCTCAGCCAATTGGTGAGGCCACTCTTGCACATCCAATTTTTGGATGTTATTCTGGAAATTGAGATGTCAATGACCTCAATACCTATAATCTTGAGAAACCTGAAAATGATATATTAGGTTTTGACGAACATATATGTGGCCCCACCAAAAAACGAATTTATTCCCATTTACGATTCTATTGTTGAATGGTAGACATAGGATACGTAACAGAGTCCAGAGTCCCATGGTATTCATAAATTATAACTTTATGAATACCATTTGAGAGAGATGTGTCATGATGTCAGAAGTCAAGAGACATGTGCTCAGCCAATTGGTGAGGCCCCTCTTGCACGTCCAATTTTTGGATGTTAGACTGATAAATGACATGTCAATGACCTCAATATGTATAATCATGATAAAACTGAAAAAATGATACATTAGGTTCATCCCATGCTATTCATAAATTTTAAACTTATGAATACCATTTCATAGCTAGAGGTGTCTTCATGTCAAAAGTCAAGAGACATGTGCTTAGCCAATTGGTGAGGCCACTCTTGCACATCCAATATTTTGATGTTATTCTGAAAAATGACATGTTAATGACCTCAATATCTATAATCATGAGAAACCTGAAAATGGTATACTAGGTTTAAATGAACATATATGTGGCCCCACCAAAAAATGAATTTATTCCCATTTACCATTCCATTGTTGGATGATAGACATAGGATACGTAACATTGACATGTCGTTTATCGCTCTAACATCCGATGTTGGATGTTGTACTCATAAATCACATGTCAATGACCTCAACACTGGAATTGGAAGATCAATTTTGTTTGACATGGACATTGCTTTATGTCAACAAGTGAAGTTATGTTCCATGTATAAAATGGTGAAATTTATATTTCTTCGTTTTTATTGGTTTTGTCCATAACCATATGATTTTTCATTGTTTTGTTATATAGCCACAATGGATCCCGCCATTTGGAGTTTGTTGCCAATGGAGATATTGGAATCGATTTTGTTGTGGGTTCCTTTTTCAACATTGATCCAATTCGCATCAACTTCTAAACATTTCCAAGCAATTTTGTGGCAATGAGCATTTAGAACTTCTTGGATGAACAATCACATAACTGAAGTTGGCTTTTTTGTTGAAGTGTGGCGGCCATACGAGATCGAAATAGTATATAAGTTTATAAATTCTGTGGGCCACACGTCTTTTCTGCATATTACCAATCCAGAAAACAATTGGACAATTGAATGCACAGTTGGTTCAAACATTTTGCTATCAAATTTTTGTCCATTGCCAGGTCACAAGTGCTACTCTATTATTAACCCATTCAAAGGACGGTTTTTATATATAGGCGTGATTGAAATTGGAGTGCTTGGATTCTTCACACTCATAAGCAACATCGGTGATCATAAACTGGGATGGATAGTTGTTCGTCATGAAGAGAACGAACATCGTTCAAAAATTTTTGTTTCCAGCAATGTGAACAGAGATTGCAGAGAAATTGATGCAACTAGCTTCATTCCAACCCCTCCTAAAGATGCAGTTCTTTTTAACGAAAAAATATATTGGATACATATGAGAATCATTTCAGAGGAAGATGCTTTATATTCCTATAGTATGTGGTCACTCGAAATTGGATTGAACAAATGGGCTAGTCATGCAATTCATACAGGACGCATCAAATGGTCCATGTGCTTGACTGTACATCAAAACCAACTGTTATGTCTTGTGAACGATGGTAGGACAACTATATGGTCCATAACTGAAATGATAGATCTGAGGATTGGTGCATCTGCAGTTGAAGAGGTGAACGGGTTTTGGATATTTGGAAGAGATTTGAGATGGACCCTTTTAGAGGTTATGACACTCCATATAAACACATGTTTTCCAAGGTACCTTCCATTTCGGGCTGTGGGGAGTATTATTCTGATGTGTAGGTATGGCCAAACCCCGTACATATATTATGACCTCAACACTTGCAGGGTTACTCGTGTAGGACCCAATGAAGGATCCTTGCTCCGAGGTCATGGTTTGCCTTTGCCACTAGACATCCAATGTACCAACGTTGTAATGTCTAGAAATTTTTTCCCTCTAACTCCAAGCATGAAAGCGTTCGAGGATTTACTTCCTTTTCCTACA
>LPNX011112680.1:0-12251 GCA_001517045.1 Pseudotsuga menziesii
AATAATGTAAGGAGTCCCCTTATAGATGGTTGTTGCATGATTTGCTACAAAGAAAAACCCAATAACCATGCTATACATCACTGCAAAGTTAGCAGAGATTTCTTGGCATGAATTGTTGTTGAATACACAATTCTCCATCATTGGCTTCAATGAAAAGGGATCATTTTTTGGGAAAGATGGGACAGTCAATATCGGAGGCTCATTTTCAGAATGCAACTTTTGACAGGGAAAATATTCTATGTCATTTGGCTGATATCACAATGTTTAGACTGAAGGCAATAGTCCAGAATACAACTAAGTTACTTTAAGATAGATGCAAAGTGTCTCGAAGTTGGGGACAAAGCTGATGAGATTCATTAAGACACTTGTCCAACTTGCTCTGCACACACTACTACCCAGTATGCTTTAATAAGCAAGGATCTCTAGCAATAGATCTTTCATCAAGAGCCAAAACTGAAATTATAGCCACCTCAGAGACAGGTAAATACATAAAAAATGTCGTCCATATATGCTAGTTATTTCCTATAAAGCAAAGCTTCCTTCAAAACTCTTGGTAGGATACAAACCTCAGTCATTAGTCTATTTTTCCCACCACCCTTAGAAGCAATTGCTTGCAGTGACCCAAAAGGAACACCTACCGTTCCATCACCATGGAATTCCATCAATAACACTGATCGAACATATTATGGGAACTGCAAACCAGTGACTGGTGGCACAGGCATATCTGACGATGAAGAGGAATGAGTAGATCACGAAGGATGAAAATGACTGCCTAGTGCAGGCCTAGAAACAGAGGATGCTAAGCCCTGTCCTTGAGCAGCACCACCACTCCTCCTAGGTGCTTGTGTGAAAGGAACATGTTGTGAACCCCAAGGCATACTTGGTAGTGGATGTAGCATTGAAGAAGCAATTTCCCTAGGTCCATTTGAATTTCGGTTCATTGGAACCCAACTTCCAGATTCATGGTTGGTTGCTCTGTTCTCTGAACCTGCAGCAAACCAGGTATTGCTAGGAATACCCATCATCATGTTTAATGAAGTAGCTTCTTCTTTCTGAGAAGATGAGCGCTCCCTTACACCAGTATTAGAGCTGGAAGCATTGCCAAGTCTAGGCATAGAACTTTCATTCCATCCAACTGAATGCAAACTCCTCTGTATATCAGCAGGTGGCACATGAAACATACTGGACTGGCGCAGTTGGGCACTAGTGCTTACACCTGTTGGGCCTGTGTTTGCAGACTGATCACCTGAAAAAAATCTTCTAGAATGTGAAGAATTTAGCTGCAAGTCAGGCATATACCTTCCATCATTTCCAGATGGCCACATGTGAGGTAAACTTGTTTCTTGTTGATGAGGAGGGTTGTGCCTTAATCGAACGCATTACATTGTTATGGAGACATGCTGCAAAGAATGGGCTAATAACCAATTGACATTAAAACTAGATCTGTAGGCACTGTGAGGCCCAATAAAGCAAAGACCAAAAGGATCATCCACAAACCAAATGAAACAACATCCTCTTAAGGGGTGATATGGACAGTGGTAAATGTACTCTCTTACTTCCACCTTTTAAAGATTCATGGAAATTCCATTGTCTTGAGTATTGACAGAAGATCAAAAGTTAGGAGACAACGCATTACATAGGCAACAGACATACTTGGGATCTCCACTTCAACACACCTCTATAAGGAGATGTGATATACAAGTCAAGAGGTTCAGTTTTATTAAGTTCCATTGATCAGACCTCACAGAAGTAGCACTTGATGATGATACAACTGCCACTAAAACTGACGTATTTGGCTGCGGATGTAAATTAATTGAGTGGGCATATGATCCTGCTGGTATTACTGAGTTGGAATTTAGTTTGTGAGGACTGTTGAAAGCCATAGGCACACCAAATTGTGGAGGTTTATAAGTTGAATATATTCCTGACAAAGTATTAGTGTCAGAAGTTAGTTTAACAGTCCCGGTATCTGTGTGGGAATCCAGCTTTGTGCCCTTTGGACCAAATTTCAACTCTTCATGAGTCTCAGGAAGCTAGTAGTTGCTGCAACACTGGAAAGGTAGTCCAACAGATGGTTAATGTACAAGTAAGGACACTTGAGTTCATGTACGTTGAATTCATGATATTATCACAGGTTCAAACACTGACCCATCACCAAGGATTAAAAATTGTTTAAAAAGTCCCCCTCACTAATAAGGTACCTAAAAAACAATTGATATTGGATATTAAATGCTACAAATAGGAGGACTATGAGAAAAAAGCTCCCAAAAGAGATTGCTAATTAAATTTTAAAAATTGCTATTCCTTTAAGGCATTGGATGACTCCCTGAACAATGTGTTATGGGAAAACAGAGGCTTCCAGATAAGAGGCAACAATTAGAATCTTGTCGAATAACCTAGAAGCATTGAAATAGTAGCTTAGACCTGGAGAAAACTACAAGGGTTGGACTCATCAAGAAAAGTATGAACAAAGGCGGTTGGACAAGAGACAAGAATTAGGAGATTACAGAATAACTTGGCAGCATTGAAGCAGTTAGTAAGGATGATGGTAAACTATGGAGGTTGGGTACAAATTCATCAAAAAAATGAGCTACTTACCAGAAAGCCTAGCATTACCGGTAAATGATCTCTGAGAAGTGTGGGCATAAACTTCTACTATCTAATGGAATTCTAATCCATAGTGATCTAATACAAATGCCTCCAAAGGATGGACCTAAAGAGTAAAATATCTTGGGGAGAAAACAGATATCATACAAGAATACTTTAAATTTTTTGGTTGGAAATCTTGAAAAATGACAAGCAGGAACACATGGTTGGGTAAATCCAGGAGAGCCATTGACATGAGAAATTGTATCAAGAGAAGCTAACTAGCATCCCATTGGCACACCCGTAATCACTAAAGAAGCATGCCAACTGTCACCAAACTTTTATCACAAAATAAGCATGTACTTTTAAATAAAAGCATAAGATGTGAGTTTGTCAAACAACTGGACTTCATCAACAGTTGTGTAATAACTAAAAGGTCGTTCCAACAGCTGGTTGATTAGCTGTCAATTCAGCCTAGGCCAGGTGGTGGAGAGTAGGAGTGTTATGCTCAATTCAAGTTTCTCACAACATTTTACTAATCAGAAAGATTGGTATATTGATTTTGTTAAGGACAAATCCAACTCTAATTCTGTATTCGAGTGGTGGAGAAAATGCAGAGTTGAGAAGTGGGAAAGTTCAGATGAGAGGTAAGAGGTTGTTATTTATGATGATGTCCCTGGTTCACAGAAAAAATTATTTTCTGTTAGTTGGATAATGAAGCATAGCACACAGTTCAATGTTTTCCTTCAGTAATAATCAAATTTTAATTGTTGACAAGAAGTGCAAGAAGATGATTTATAAGTGCCAAAGATCAGGGTTTGTTTCAATTGGTGGATGGTACAAAAAAGTTGGCAGTCAACAGATTCATTATGCTTTGTCTGTTCATTTTCATGAAAGAGAAAAAGACACTTAAGGAGGGTGAATAGGAGGCAATGAAGTAAAATGGTGCTTTCTCACAGAAGAAAACAAAAAACTTTGATATCTTGAAGCACCAAGATGTTGAAAATTTGATATTTTAGAATAAGCTGCAGACGAGTTAAACAGGTTGTTTTTATTTAGGGAGTATAAGGTGGTAACCAAGCTAAGTAACCAAGGATATAAGCCAATCCAAGTAGCCAAGTGAGTAGCTATGGATCCAGAGCCTTACTAGTCAGCTATGGAAGTGGGGGAAAGGGTCCAAGGGCATTCCTACCCATCAGAGGGAAACTTTCTTTTTGTTCTGCAACCTCTCCCTCCTGGCCTGTAACCCTAAAACGAGAAGGTTTCGAAATATGTGCGTCCTCCCCCACAAAAAAAACATGGATTCTTTGGGTTTTATATAAGTATTTACGTAGGTAATGAGCACTCAGGATAACCCATTCAAATGAAAAGTTACACATATATATAGTCTGAGTTCGAGTTTAGCTCCACAAGAAACCATAACCTGCAGTGCTGAGAAGGCGGCATATGTATTGAACAAAGTTGAAGATACTTACTTGGGGGTTACTGCTGAGTTGGCCAAGAAGCCTTTAGGAAAGATTTCACAATTGTCTTGTGGGGATCATTTTCGACTATAAATTAGCAGTAACAAGACATAACCTTTAAATATGGGCTGAATATAAGGGTTGAAATACATTTTTGGGCATGTTTCAGTCTTAAAAGGTGATGAATAACAACATAAAACTAGCTTTGGTAAGTTCTAGTCCAATTTTGATGGTTAAAGCTCCAATTTTGGGCATGAACAGGGATGGCAAGAGAACTCAATTCTCATTTACAAACTATTCGGAGGGGTTTTGAGTGCATTGTGTGCCCTAAAATAACAATATAAAAATTTGATATAGCCTTTTTTGCATTAAAAAATGTGACAAAAGTATAAACAATAGTCATAAAATCCTTAAAAAATCCAAGTTTGATGTGTGTTAGGGACTCGTGTATGAAACGAAAGCCCTATAGGGGGTGATTTACCTGTGTGACCATTCATGCCTTGTTTGGAGTATTGTTCAACCCGTGTGCGGCACTCATGGCAAGTTTGGATGGGTTTGCATGGTAGATTGTGAAGAAATTGTTGTAGTAGCATTTGGATCCTTCAGACAAGTTGAATCCTTGAATCATTACACAATTGGAATCCAACAAAGCGTTTGCTCCATATATGTATGGAATTTAACTTAATAAAGGTGCACAATATGGAATTTTATGAGAATTTTTGGAGCATGGGTCTCCTTTTGTTCAGTATATGTGACTTCAGGAAATAAAATTATAAAGATAACCAACAAGTTTTCTAGTTCTTCTCATAGAGATGAATATTTCAATTTGGAAATGTCCTATATGCTTGGAGGGGAGGTTGGATGAAACTAGTAAATACTTTTTTGTTGCTTTTTAAAAAGGCTTAACTTTATAAGTCAATATAATGTACAAAGAGTAATACTTTATATCATTGAATTTCCTCTTACCGCCACAATGAGGAAGGCAATCATATCCAACTGGGCTGTAATAGTAGAGGACACAATGTACTCTCCTAGAAAGGAACGAAATCTAACTCCAGTTAGATTTTTATCATGGTGTAATGTATTTGACAACAATGTGGCTGTGTTAGATGGAAAACTACCTTATGAAATCTAACATACTTTAGCTTTACTGACCCTGCAATGTTTTAAGAACGAAAACTAACTCTAGCCAGATTTTCATCATTGTGCATTGTAATTGATGACAATGTGGTTGTGCTAGATGAAAAAATACATTATAAAATCTAACACACATTCGATTTCACTCATCGTGTAATGATTTAAGGACGAAATCTAACTCCAACTTCATTTCTATCACGGTGCAATGCGATCAATGACGATGTGTTGTGTTAGATGGAAAACTATGTTATGAAAGCTAACACACATTATATTTTACTCATTGTACCATGTTGTTAGAAGGAAAGCTAACTCCAACTAGATTTGCATCATGGTGTAATGTATTTAATGACAATGTCACTGTGTTAGATGGAAAACTACCTTACAAAAGCTAACATACATTAGTTATTACACACCATGCAACGTTTTAAGAACGAACGCTAACTCTAGCTAGATTTCCAAAATGGTGCATTTTGATTGATGACAGTGTGGTTGTGTTAAATAGAAAACTACATTATGAAAGTAAACACACATTAAATTTCACTCACTGTGTAAATATTTAATGTTGAAAGCTAACTCCAGCTAGATTTCCATCATGGTGCAATGTGACAATGTGGTTGTGTTAGATGGAAAACTACCTTATGAAATCTAATACACATTAGCTTTCACTTATCGTGCCATGTTGTTAAACGAAAGCTAACTCCAGCTATATTTTCATCATGGTGTAATGAGCTAACACACATAAGCTTTCCTTTATAGTTCCATGTTGTTAGAAATAAATCTAACTCCAATTAGATTTTCATCATGGTGTAATGTATTTGATGACAATGTGGTTGTGTTAGATGAAAAACTATACTATGAAGGCTAATAGATATTAGCTTTAATTACCGTGCAATGTTTTAAGAACGAAAGCTAACTCCAGCTAGATTTCCATCATGGTACATTGTGATTGATGATAATGTGGTTATGCTAGATGACAAAATGCACTATGAAAGCTTACACACATTAGATTGCACTCACCGTGCAACGATTTAAGGATGAAAGCTAACTCCAGCTAGAATTCCAACACGATGCAATGTGCTTGATGACAATGTGGTTGTGTTAAATGGAAAATTACCTTATGAAAGCTAACACACATTAGCTTTCACTCATTATGCCATGTTGTTTAAAGGAAAACCAACTCCAGCTAGATTTCCATCATGGTGTAATGAGCTAACACACATAATCTTTCTCTTATAGTGCCATGTTGTTAGAAGGAAAGCTAACTCCAACTAGATTTCCATCATGGTGTAATGTATTTGATAACAATGTGGTTGTGTTAGATGAAAAATTACCTTATAAAAGCTAACATACGTTAGTTTTATTGACCATGCAATGTTTTAAGAATGAAATCTAACTCTAACTAGATTTCCATCATAGTGCATTGTGATTTATGATAATGTGGTTGTGCTGGATGGAAAACTACATTATGAAAGCTAACACATTAGATTTCACTCACTGTGCAATGATTTAAGGATGAAAGCTAACTCCAGCTAGATTTCCATCACAGTGCAATGTGATCAATGACGATGTGTTGTGTTAGATGGAAAACTACCTTATGAAAGCTAACACACATTATCTTTCACTCACCATGCCATGTTAGAAGGAAAGCTAACTCCAGCTAGATTTGCATTATGGTGTAATGTATTTGATGACAATGTGGATGTATTAGATGGAAAACTACTTTACAAAAGCTAACACACATTAGCTATTACTCACCGTGCAACGTTTTAAGAACGAAAACTAACTCTAGCTACATTTCCAAAATGGTGCATTTTGATTGATGACAATGTGGTTGTGCTAAATGAAAAAATACATTATGAAAGGTAACACATATTAGATTTTACTCATTGTGCAACGATTTAAGGTTGAAAGATAACTCCAGCTATATTTCCATCACGGTGTAATGAGACAATGTGGCAGTGTTAGATTAAAAACTACCTTATGAAAACTAACAAACATTAGTCTTTACTCACTGTGCAATGTTTTAAGAACGAAAGCTAACCGCAACTAGATTTGTATCATGATGCATTGTGATTTATGACAATGTGACTGTGTTAGATAGAAAAATACTCTATGAAAGCTTACACATATTAGATTTCACTCATCGTGCAACGATTTAAGGATGAAAGCTAACTTCAGCTAGATTTCCAACACAACGCAATGTGATTGATGACAATGGGGTTGTATTACATGGAAAACTACCTTATGAAAGCTAATACACATTAGCTATAACTCATCATGCCATGTTAAAAAAAAATCTAATTCCAGCTAGATTTTCATCATGTTGTAATGAGCTAACACACATAAGATTTCCCTTATAGTACCATGTTGTTAGAAGAAAAACTAGCTCTAGCTAGATTTTCATCATGATGTATTGTATGTGATAACAATGTGGTTGTGCTAGATGGAAAACTACATAAGCTTTCCCTTATAGTGCCATGTAGCTCTAGATAGATTTTCATCATGATGTATTGTATGTGGTAACAATGTGGCTGTGCTAGATGGAAAAATACCTTATGAAAGCTAACATACATTAGTTTACTCACCGTGCAATGTTTTAAGAAGGAAAACTAACTCTAGCTAGATTTTCATCTCGGTGCATTGTGATTGATGACAATGTGGTTGTGCTAGATGAAAAACTACATTATGAATGTTAACACACATTAGATTTCTCTCACTGTGTAATGATTTAAGGACGAAAGTTAACTCCAGTTATATTTCCAACACGATGCAATGTGTTTGATGACAATGGGGTTGTGTTACATAGAAAACTACTTTATGAAAGATGTCTGTGAGGATGACATGGTTGAGGGTGAAATGTTAGGTGAAAAGGAATTCGATGTTTTTGTTGAAGACATTGATAGAAATTGTGAAAGATGTAGGATTGGGGACAAGTTTATACATTGTTCGGTTAGATGGCCAATAAATAAGTTGGTGGACAATGAAGGTGAGATTTTAAGGGTGAATGAAAATTTCAAGGAACGACCCAAGGAAATCGCGGTATGGGATCTTATAAAGGGCACAAGTCCCTTAAACACATGGGATGATGATCTTTATAATGAAAATGATCCAGACTCAATTGATATGCACACAACGAGGCCATATAAAGGATTAAACGAGTTGTGGCTACAAAAAAAGTTGGAAACTTTCAAATACAAATAGATGAAGAGAAAGAAATCTGACTTTTGGCAATGAATGAATGTTGCAAACAAGATTGTCTTCAACATGTGGATAGGAAAGTTATTACAACTTCTAGAAGGGGTATGAAACTCTTTAAAAAAATGACATTAGGGAATTTGTCTTGAATTCACTCCTTTCCAACACAATCATGTCAAAGAGCCATGGCCATGGCCTACCTCCTACTATTAGGAAAGTAAAGGACATGAGGTTTAATGGAGATATTATTTGTAAGAAATCATGGTACAAGATACATAATATTCCTCAAAGCACCTTCTATACTTACCAACATAATTTCCAACAAGGACATGTCAAAGGAATTCATGGTAATATCAACAAATGCAAACCACGTGCACATATTGTGGCAGCCATAGAAATATTGCACAAAATTGTAATGGATAATTCAGACTTTTCACCGAACCAAACATGACAAGTTGAAGAAGATGGAACATCTGCTCCTTTAAGATTGCTGCCATTAACGTACACCCAAAGTTCTTTGTTAAAAGAGATCAATGAGGCTCTTCAAGAGATAAATTTTCCATCAATATCACAACCAACAATGAGTAAGATTTGGAATACTCATTTTCCAGATGTGGCATTCTCAAAGAACACTAACTTCAATAAATGTAGTGAATGTATCGTGTTGAAAGCACAGACGAAGATAGCGACTACAAAAGAGCTGGAAGAAAAGGCACGAGCTAGACTGAAGAAACATAACAAGATTGTTATGTGTGGAAGATAATGCTACTATGCCCACAAAATTTGTCAGAGTGGTATCCAAAGGAATACTTGAGCATTATCCATGATAAAATGGACAAAACAAAGACTTCAATCCCAAGATTACGTGTCAAATCAAAATCTGTTGTAGGAACAAACTTGGGTTTGTCATTGACAGGTATGCTAACACATGGGAATAGCACAGGAGGTTTTGGTCATTTTTCCCTACCATTTGTACACATGGGATTACAATTTACCATTACATCTCTTGAAAAGTGCTTGAGGGACCTTGAAGACCCACACCTTGATATGTATGATGATGTGCTTTATGAGAGTGGAAGTTCAAGAAACACACTTTCAAATGCATTACTTCAAAACTCTATTTACTCAAAATGTAGAGTGTACAAGGATGCTTTCCTATCTTTAAATGGAAGCTCAACAAATCAAAATCTTGATTTTAAACCTCTTCCTCCACATTTGTTGTTACAGTTGAACAATGCAGCTAGTGATAATAAGAATCGTTATGTTTTCATGTTTCTATCACTATTAACTGCACTTGGTGTCTTCATCACTATTGAGGTTGGGTTCTTGCTTGTGGGGCTCATCCATGAAGACATAGATGGAACCTACGGAAGAATGTCTTCCAACTTTAAAGTAAAGATATATATTCTTTACCTAAGATGATGGATACATATCACACAATAGAAGAAAAAAGGGTGTTTCCACCTAAACTTATTGACAAAGTGTATGACTTCAAAAGTTTTCTTAATGGGTACGTCAAGGAGGGAAAAAATGCACTAGTTGGACATCTTAATGTCTAGTACTTCCAATTCCTTGTACTCAATGATGTTCAAGTTATGAGGTATAAAGAATCCATCAGAGACATTGAGTGGTCAAAACCAGTGGAGTTGTGGAATATAGATGATGAAGGCCGACTTATATTGCCCACGGGGAAGCCATCTTTCTTACGTCCCAAAGACAATGATGCATATTTAAAAGAACTAAAGGAAGGAATAACATCATACATAAAAATGTGGAAAGAGACTATTGGCAATGAGAATTAACCAATTGTTACAGAGGAATGGAATGAAAAACTAGATTATTGGAAAAGAGTTCTTGATGCATTAGATGGAATCTACAATGGCCATACACCCTTGGATGAAAGTGATTCTTCTTCTGATGATTTTTGGCCGAAGACGAGGCAAAATGTTAACATTGATGGTAATGCACTCCATGCAATAGCAAGTATTATGGATGGGGATTTTGATAATGTGATAGATGAACCGGTATATGTTGGACCCAAGTGCAACAAGCCAAAGCCAACATTCGATCCTAGAATTGATGTTGAGAAAGGAAAGATGTTGCTTGTTAGATCAGGAAATGAGGATGAAGGAGAGATTATTTGGATGGAAAAATCCACCTTAGATATCTTCCAGGATGATGACAGTGAGACCCTTCATGTAAAGATTGATTGGTGGCAGCCTAGCTCAGGGAAATACAATGGAAAAGTTTTAGAACAATATTGGGTACCAAATCCTAATGATACAGAACTTGGATCTATTCCAATTAATACCATAGTTTGGGCATGGATGCCAAAGAAAGAAGATTGCAAGAAGACAAAGATAAATAAATGTGGTGTACAAGTTGTACTTGATCTGCATGAGCGGATATAAGGAGATTAGGTGGAGATGATACATGAATGTAACTTTGCTTTTTGAATGACTTTTAGTATACATGAAGAAAGATTTTTCAATGTTTGTATTATAATAAGTACTCTTTAAGCTACTTTTTGAGGAATTTTATATTATTTACTGCATATATGAAATTTCACTTCAAGTTCAATGTTAATTTATGTGATGATACTTTATGCGAATTAGATAATACCATTCAAATTTTAACTTTTCAATTTGTCTTTTAGATCAACACAACATCTCACTATATCAAATGTGCATAATTATATTCATTAATGCATGTACAAAATCCTTTCCTTATTTATTATTAGCTTTTGCTCAATCTCTTCAATACTACTTTGAGCTTTTCATTTTGTTCCCCCGAAGATTGGCGAAGTGTCCACTTGAAACGTAGGGACGTTTCAATACACACAATTTAATTCCATAAACTCTCTTTGTCATTATGATTAACTATAGAAATCTTCATCCTGAAGCTGTACTTGATATGCTTGAGAAAATATAAGGAGATTAGGTGGAGATGATTCATGAATATAATTTTTCTTTTTGAATGACTAATTAATATACATGAAGAAAAAGTTGTCAATGTTTGTAGTATATCAAATATTCTCTTCAAGCTACCTTTTGAGGAATTTTATATTATTTGCTACATATATGAAAATTTTGGTTCAACTTCAATGTTAATTCATGTGATGATACTTTATACGAATGCACCTTAAAATATCTTATAGAGTTGCTTTGTGAATAAATGTAAGGCACTTGCAATAAGGTTTGAAGTGAGTTTTTCCTATTATTCGTTATTATAGTTGATATAAATTTAGATGTACTACTATGTTGCATTAAAATTCATAATTATATTTTCTCATGTAGACTTTAAAGTGGTGCCAACTTTGTACTAGTATATTAACTTATACTCAATAAATATAGTATTAACATTTTGAGCGTGCAGGTTTTATCAGTTGTCATCATTGTGATTGATTTTT
Organism: Pseudotsuga menziesii; assembly: GCA_001517045.1. Classification (NCBI taxonomy): domain Eukaryota; kingdom Viridiplantae; phylum Streptophyta; class Pinopsida; order Pinales; family Pinaceae; genus Pseudotsuga; species Pseudotsuga menziesii. Next base: position 11,791 of record LPNX011112680.1, read on the forward strand.
TGGATTAAACTGTGTGAACCTTTTTCATACCAACATTTTGAGTGGACACTCCACCCATGTTTGTTACGGGAACCATGAAAAATTCATTGTGGACTGAAAATATTTCACATAACTTAATCCAGAAAATCAATCATTAAGTGATAACATCATGTTAGCTTTAATTCATGTTAGACATTATCATCAAAGACATTGCATCATAAAGACAATTTAATCCATGTGAGATTTAATGCTGATCATAATGCACTGCATGTAATATAAGTATTATGGATGGAGAATTTGATAATGTGACGGATGAACTGGTATATGTTGGACCCAGGTGCAACAAGTTAAAGCCAAGATTCAATCCTATGATTGAATTTGATAAAGTAAAGGTGTTGGTAGTTAGATCATGAACTAAGGATGAAGGAGAGATGATTTGGATGGCAAAAACCACCTCATATATCTTCCAGAATGATGAAAGT
>LPNX011112687.1:0-26241 GCA_001517045.1 Pseudotsuga menziesii
TAAGTGGGAAAGGTACGTAGCTATCCCTTCCATTATAGAGGCTATATTCTTGGAGTTACATCTTAGCTTGTAAGTTTTTATATGAGTTAATTAGGTGTTTATGTTCGCTTCAATTTTTCTCGCCTATTATGAATTGATTGTTTAATATCATGGAGCCAGTAAGTATGTTAATCCATGTGTGTTATTTTAATTGTCTGCTTTGTATTGCCTCCTTATGTTAATCCATTTTATTTGTAATCTTTTGTGTTACAGTTATCCAAGAATACATTTTTTCAAATCTTACCCAACCATTGGCAGAAAATATTTTATTATGAGGTGAGGTGTATTTTTGGAATGCCGTTGTTAAGCACTTCATTGTAATAATAATTTATCTCGAAAGAAGGAAGGGAGTTGATTTCCTTAAGAAGATTCACTATCCAAAGATAGGTTCTTCACAATGAGCCATTACATGTCAGTGCGGTAGCATACTTAAACATTCACAATCATTCTCTGTCCTCAATAGATAGATCCATCATCTTCCCTTTGATAGACATATAGCTACCATGAACCATATTTTTAAATTTCAGTAAGAATTTGGATCCTATTTAGTATTTATTATAACCAATATAAGATTTCTGCATGATATTTTGTTTTTAAGTTTGTTTATGGTATTCCAACACACATTATGCATATAATCCATTCATTGCTATATTCATAACAACATAAGAATCCATAGAGCAATTTACAGGGGTCTTGTCAATTGGGTAGTGACGTAGTACTTGAAGGAATACTATTAAACCTTACAGGTGACCTAATGCATATTGTGCTCATTGTTCAGCAATATAGGTTCAAAGTCTTTGTATAAGATATATTTGAAGTATTTTGCAATTACACTATGGCTATCGTCAACCACCATCATCAGTGACCTTTGGATCTACTTCCAATCTTGGTTAAATTGTATTTCTCAGAGAAAATACAACAAATGCCCTGAAAATAACTACAGGTTTTCCTTCGAGGGTGAAAACAACTATTGTGTTGAAAGGTCAGTTAGTCCATGGAATTATTTGTTCCTTGAATTCGATTTGCAAGAATTTCAAGAGCAAAATTCTATGCAGCTTTAGCAATTGCAACAATCCCTGTATCCCTGTGATTATTGGTGGCTATAAAGTTTAAACTCATGAACACTTTCCATCAACCATGTTATCCACATTTTGTGGTATAGCAGTGAACTCACTCAAAGCCTTATTGAACTGAGCAATGGCTGTCAGTAAGTTCAAGACAGGGATTGGGTCAAGGGTGCATAAGCTTTAAACAAGGAGTTGTGCCAGAAGGTGCAAAGGCATGTCCATAGGATGGGTATTAGAAGACTTCTTCATCAAGTTGTAATAGTTTGTCCAAATTGTTGTGTATGCCATTAACAGATTCATATTTTTACCATGCAATGTGGCCAAACTATTAGTTTTATAAATGCATTGATGTTTAAAATGTGTATTGTTCTTCACAAAACATAAAGGAATCTGTCTTCACATGAGGAGGTTCCACCTCGAATGCAGGTTTTGCATTTCATATGTTTAACAGAAGATTTTGGAAAGTGACTTGAGAAGCATTGCTACCTTGTTGAAAAATAGCCTCCAACATGACAATACTGTCAAATATTCATGGGTGACAAAGTTGGTCAACCTAGTTGTGTGATCATATCTGCTAGGACATTTGTAGATTTGTTCTAGAAAGATCTTGTTCCACAGAGATCCGAGTCAAAGTGCATAAGTTACTATGCAAGTTTATTTTAAAGGAAGTGTTGAAGGCAGCGATGGGTCTGCAACAGTGGTATATAAGTAATTTGCAATGTTTTTTTCACAAAGTTAGTAGTCATTGTCAAGCTGCAATGGTGCATCACAAGGTTAGAATATATAGCAGAATATAGGAAGCAATGATGAATATTAGTGGATGATACTTTGAATCCTGTTAGAGGTATGATATGTTCAATAGGAAAAGCATGGATCACAGTTGGCTTAAGGTGGACATCCTTGTTGCATCATGTGTTGACTTCTACTTTAATGATGTCATAACATGGGGTCTACTAACAGAGCATTCATAAGGTTTATTTTGAGAACTGTGCCTTCTCACAATGAAGATGTCCAAGTCCTTGATTTGGTGGGGTAGGTAGGTTTGTGTGACATTGATAATATGGTTGTTATTTAATATTAACTGACCTAAAGAGGTTTTTCAAAACAGCCAATTTCTGGAAGACCCACTCTCAATATTGTTTAGCATAATCAATATTGCTCAACAGTTCATATCTAAAAATTAGCAAAGTTTTGGTTGCACTGTTCATGCCAATAGATTGGGTTTATAATAATTATTCTAGAAATGAGTATCATCTGACAATAGGGTCTTGGTGTGATAGTAAAATCTATTGTGTATGGTTTGATAGTTAAAGAGAAGTGATATTCGACATCATTTTTGTTGTCCGATGATGATTTTCCTTAATTGGATGCTCTGACCCCAAGTGCACCCTCTCCTGCAGCAATTTGGGTAAATTGCATTATTGCATATGGTTGAGTTTTTCCCCAGTTCTCGAACCAATGTTGCAACTTCCCTGCTTCCCTCTTGAAGCTTGTTGTCAAAAGCCTTAAAATATTATACTTTTAGCAGCATATTCTGTGGATGACGTTAATAAGTAGTGAAGAGATTCAATGGTGTAAGATGAATAATATTGTTGAGAGTTTTGAATTTCAGAGGAGTCTCCTCTGGTGTGAGCTGAATGAAAGGTTCATGACGAGGTTGTGACATGAGTTAACCTATATCTCTTAGGTAGGAAGCGAAAACTAAGAGCTCATCCCCACACTTATTTTCATATTATTGGTTGTCTAAGCTCATCCCCACACTTATTTTCATATTATTTGTTGTCTTACTTAAATGCACTTCTCATTTATAGCTAGAGATGCCTTTGAAATGCAAAACAGTATGATAATGTAATTTTCATCCCATTTTCTATTTGGTCTCAGGGACGTTTAACAAAATCCATTTGTATTCTTTTATGTAAAGAGCAGTGCACCAATATGAAATGATTGAAATGCTATGTTTACAAGTACTGATATTGTGGTGAAGGATCCTAGTGTTGGATTAGAGGTTTGTGCTTCAATATTTTTTATTGTTTTTTAGATTTAGGGGAGTTGATAATTGGCTGGAATCTTGGTTAAAATCCGGCTAGCAAACCCTATGCTAGTGACAACAGCCCACAACCCAACACCTACTAGGAAAATTATGATTTAGCAAGGACCTAGATGTCTGGAGACACACCCAAGATCGGGGGTCTTACTCGAAGGTGGCACCTACCCTTTTAGGCCAATGTCTCGTTGGGGATTTGAACTTGGGTTGGGAGAGTGTGAAGCTTACCTCACCATTCGAGTTATTGCCCCCCGACTTCAATATTTGTTATTGTTACAATGGCCATAATAATATTGACAAGGACGCTGACATGGACTCTTTTGTTGCTGAAGGATCCAATGTTAACTTATATCTTTTGAATAGGGGCTCTCCCTCATACTTTCACACAGGGTCTTGCACTTTGGATGATGTGCAACATTACTCTTATCCAAGTATTTCTTCACACATTCTACAACTTGAGAAGTATTTAATCAGTGCAGATCCATCTAAACTTAAGATCTATTAAGTACCAAATGGGATAAAATAATTGAGATGCAATTCTTTTAAGGCTTAAATGAGAGTTTAGATTAAATTTTTAAAGATACTTTAGATGGGTCTATGTTCACTGTTAATACAATTGGTGGACAGAAGACAGCTAGGAATTGTGCCAAATAGATTTTCCCAACGAGTGATCAATTTTTAGATTCCTCTTGTAACAATCATCTCTCTCTCTCTATATATATAATTGTTGACGATTATTATTTAGCTGACATCAAATTTATTATTAATTTTATTTATTTATTTTTGTATGAAATACTATATTGGTTGATATATGTTGAGGTTAGCATTATGGACATGACTGATGTTACAATCTCTTCAATACTAGGCTGTAGAATGCACTTCTCATTTATAGCTAGAGATGTCCTTGAAAGCGCAACAGTATAATGATGTCATTTTCAATCCTTGTAGGAAGGGGGTAAAGAGGCAAGCTGGCTTTTAATCAAGGAAGGCAGGTTCACCTGACAAAGGAAAAACTGTTCCCATTTACTACTACATTTTCCTCTTAAGAAAATTACTCTCTAAAAAATTGAAGAATTGATAAGACTACAGATAATTTATGGAAAAAATAATATTGTACAGAATATTGAAAATCATTTCATGCATATGTATTGTTATTGTTTCTTATAGTTATTCTTGTGATAATAGGCAATCGATGTATCCTGTATTCCTCTGCTGTCAACAGAAATAAGTAAACTTGCTACAAGGTTCCATTACCGTCTCATTATTCTCTAAACAGTTTATAACCTAGAGATTTTATCTTGCATAAATAGAGACTGACCAATGATTTAACCCCAATTCCAGAAGATATTGCAGGCATTGGCCAATGACTATAAGGACTATAGAAATAACATTAGGAGTGAAACCGTGTTTCTAGCTGTGGGAATTCTGAATCTTCTCAATTTTTTTTTGAGCAAAACATGTAGAGCTTACTGCAAATGATTCACAGAAATTTTTGGATGACAAGCTTATTCATGGCTCTTCAAACAAAACTTATAGCATGTGGGAAATCAAACGCAATATTTGGAATGGTTCTTCGATTCCTTACTGGACCGACAGTTATGGTAGTTGCTTCAGTTGTAGTTGGTCTCGAGGCCGCATTTTGCATATTTCAATTGTGCAGATGAGATCTTCTGTTTTTCATTCGATAATGACTCTGTTTTCTTCAATAATGCCTCTGTTTTCTTTCTTTTTGCTCATTTCAATGTGCTGAAACTTATGTCAAAAGAATTTTGTTGAGAATTTTCTTTGAAATGCACTTGCTAGCAAAATATAATATGTAGATGTAACTACAGCTGTGTCCCATGTGTACTGGATAGTGTGTGATTTTTTTCTTCTCTTTGGGACATTTGAGTCTACTTGTTCCTTTTCACTATTGTTTGGAGCTCAAGAAAGCTCCAGTAGCACAACACCCTTGAAACAACACCCTTATATCTGTCAAATAATCCATCAGTGTCATCCAAAAAGCCTCTGTCATGTGTGATGAAAATCACAAGGTGAAACCTTATGCAATATGAGAGTTAACAACTGGCTCCACATGAGGACATGTGCTCTGGAATAGATTGCATGAGAACTCCAAAATATGTCAGTACCTAATATAGCTCAATGTGAAAGAGGTAAGATCCTATGGCAGTGAAAAGACTCACCCCAACCAACCACATTATGAAATCAAAATCAATACAAAATGTCCATGAAATCTAATGCATGTCAAAAACAGCTCTAAACAAGACATGAGCCAAAATGTCAAAGGAAGCATGAAATGAAACCTGTGCTCTAATGTACTACTCATACGAGCTTATTCATTTCTTACTCTACTAAACATGTTATTTTGTGACTATCTTAGATAGATGCATATGCATACAGATGAAGACTAAAAGGAGATCCTCTCTTTTGCTCCTGACCATGCCCCTCCTCTTGCCCAAAAACCTAAGAAATGGAGACTAGGGAGAAGAGGACCACATTTGGAGTTTTTCACTGTCTTAATTTATGGGGGGAAATGTGAGGCTCTAAGAGATGCTCGGTAGCTCCAATTTGTTTGTCTGCTATCTTACACTGGTAATTGTCTGAGTTCTAGGTGTTGTTTTGAAGACCCTTTAGGCTAGACTGGCCTAGGGTGGTGGCAACCTAGTCTGGAACTGGTTCCATCTTCCAAAAAAGCATGAACAGGTTCTCAGGAGTTGGGACTAATTTTTACTTCATGTTTTGTAGATTTCACATCTTTGCAAGTCTATACAGTGTTTGGAATGTGCTTTTATATCGTCTATGGGGTGTGCGTCTGACAGTGTGAGGCAAAAATGGGGCCATGAGCACTTCTCGCTTTGGTGCAGGTTTTGATACCATAGTGACTTCAAAAGTTGCATTCAATAACCAGTTTTTTAGAAGACTCAATTTTTGCTTGTAGTTCCTAAAGTGGGCTATTCTTTTTGCTATGATTTTGGAAGGGTAAACTGAGTACAGTCCTTGCACTTTTGGATACATAATATGAGTTAGGGTTTCTTGTTTTTGGGTTGCTATGACAAGATTTGGGCTTCTATCTTGTGCTATGCAACCTCTACATCTACAGGTATGGTTGCAGTAGCTGTATTTTAATCCCTAGTCAATACCAGGTACCTCATTTAAGATCAAGATTTAATTATCTTCCTTCTGAGGGTTATCACATGTTCACTGTGACATGTGTATTTTCACTGTCAGGACAACAAGCCAGAAGGCTTGCTTTTGCGAGCACTTTTTTATTGTAAAAATAGCATTGTATTCTATTGTTGCAAAGATAAGAAAGCTGTCTACAATAAAAATACACCGGCATACCTGAAACAGATTCCAAAGCTAAATCTAAGCATTCCACACCAGCAGCAACTATCCTGCCCACTTTTCCACCATATAGACTTCCAGTATGAAGTTCATAAATAGTATTGTGGCCTAGCCGAATTCCTGCAAGGGCTCTCTCTATAGACTGCAATGCCAGAAATAGATGAAACTCTAAGGGATTCCTAACTAGCATTGCAAAGGAGCTTCTAACAACAGCTTTTAAGTCTTTGAGATTGTCACTATCCATTTTCAAAAATGATGGTTTGTCATGCATTGTGCTTTCACAGGGAGAGAGGTTAGCATTGATGCAATAAAATTCATGGGAAACTGAGCATTTATTTTCTCAAGAGGAAAGAAAGCAAAATGTTGCTATTGCTTCTATGTGTAGATTAATCATCTTGACATAGACTATACGAGGGACAACTTGTTCCATATAAGGTATATAACCGCCAATGCATTCCAAGAATCTCAACAGTAACTGCCTCATCCAAGCTATCACCTACAAGAAACTTATTTATGCACAAGTTAATGAAATACCCAAAATACATATGTTTCTTTGCTATATGTCATTTCCAAGATATTAAGAGCCAAAATAAGTTGCTTCAATTGCAGTTGGTCTTCGAGGCCGCATTTTGCATATTGCAATTGTGCAGGTGAGCTCTTCTATTTTTCATTCGATAATGCATCTTTTTTCTTCGATAATGCCTCTGTTTTATGCACAAGAAACTTATTTATGCACAAGTTAATGAAATACACAAAATCTTCAAGAAAGGGCTCCCATTTAACAAGAAGATCATGTCACCATTTCAATGATCCTATTTTGTCCTTGCGGCATTGCTGATCAAGATTGTCTAAGGAAGACACTAGCCCCCATATAATACTTCCATATTTGTTCTATTTTCTTTATTTGGAAAATTGGTCTACTTTGAGAGGGGCATTGAAAGAACAATATATGTATATCAGTGGCATTGAAAGAGGGGCATTTAAAGAACAGTATGTGTATGAACATGACTCATTAGAATGACCATAATTGGAATAAAACACTTCATCTCAAAAACTAAATTTGCCCTGTGCTATCAGTGGCATCATACCTCACTGATCACGATGACTAACACCTCATTGATTATTATGACTAAATAAAAATGAACATCTCAATTTGACATACAACACAGAGTCTTCCCCTCTGGCTTCCTTGTGTCCTTTCTAGGCTTATCTTCTGAAAATTCGATTCATTTGTAGTTAATAAAATATTTCGAAACCTACTCCAATTTTAATTTATGCTCAGCAGAATTCAATAACCAAATTTGTTTGACTTTGAAGAACATTCCTTGTAATGAAGCTTTTACAAGAAGTCAATGACAAAACTTGTTTGACATTGAAGAACTTTTCTTGTAATGCCACGTTTACAAATGAAGTCAATGACCAAACTTGTCTGACTTCGAAGAACTTTTCTTGTAATGTCACCTTTACAAATGAAGAGAATGACCAAACTTGTTTGACTTCGAAGAATTTTTCTTGTAATGCCACTTTTAGAAGGACCTCCCACATCTCCCTGGTATGCTTGTTCTAAGATAAAATGTCCTTTATGTTCAAATACATATCCACGTAGAATATGATCCAAAACCTATCTGGATATAGTTGACACTAAATATTCTGAAAACTTGTAACCAACATAACTACTAGAGAAGGATCCTTTGTGTTGGGTCTACATTTCTAAAGGTATCAAAATATTTGGAACTTTGGCTATTGCGAAGAAAAAATGATATATCTTCATATTTATCAAGATGGTGAAAACAATGTTAGAAACATGACAAAAAGAATAGTGAAAAGAAGAACATGGTTTTCTATCATTCCCTAAAATTGCACAATGAAGAAAAAAAATCAGACTGATGAAAAGCATATAACGGACTCTTAGCTGTTATGACCCACACATGCCCCAATTTTACCATTTAATGATCATTCTATGTTTTTGTTAGTACCAACCATATTTCTGAAGTTTACATTTTCTTCTCTTTACTGAAGCATTTTATCTATTATTTGGGCTTGTGGGGGCATAATAGATCAATTCAATTTCTTTACTCTGTAACAGGTCTCTCATGTAGTATTGATGAATCTCTATATATCTTTATCACACTTTGATTGTAGCATAATAGGGGTTTTGTTTTATTTTGCTCCAATCTTTAAGGGTGCCAAATATCCTTGATTGTAGCATAATAGGGGTTCTGTTTTATTTTGTTCCAATCTTTAAGGGTGCCAAATATCCTCCTAGGCCAGAGCTTCACCTGATGCACTCACATATGCATGCTATTCAACGTTGGCTGAAGAAAAGGTAATTGTGGGTTGCAAGTTTAAGCCTCGATTATATTGGAGTTGGCGGATTGGCGATCAACCATTTTGAATTTCAGAAGCAATTTCTAAGCAACTTCTAATCATACCTTTGATGTAAAATACATATGTTTCTTTGCTATATGTCATTTCCAAGATTATATTAAGCGCCAAAATAAGTTGCTTCAATTGCAGTTGGTCTTCGAGGCCGCATTTTGCATATTGCAATTGTGCAGGTGAGCTTTCTGTTTTTCATTCGATAATGCCTCTGTTTTCTTCGATAATGCCTCTGTTTTATGCACAAGAAACTTATTTATGCACAAGTTAATGAAATACCTAAAATATTCAAGAAAGGGCTCCCAACCAAACCCCTAGTTTTGTGCGGGATTGTGAATGTCATCTTGGGAAATGTGGATGATCAAACAGCAGGTCAAAAACTTTCGAATAACATCCAATTGACAGGGATTTCCTTTTTATGGAAGAGGAGATGCAGAATCACATTCAATGTGGATTCCTCTGTCAGTGTTTAAGTTTCAGAAAATATTCTTCTAGAAGCTTATAATGTTTCGAGATAATGAAAACTCCCTTAATTTTGTGGCCAAGGAAGATATGATGGAAGTAGTATAATATAAGATTCATTTTCCACAAAAAAAGGTGCAACTTTTGAGAACAAGACCAATGAATATATTGAGGTTAGAATAACACTGACCTCTCAATCATGAGAATATGGCATACATACATTGACAAGTTTTTGACACCAACATAGCCCTTTCGAAGCCAACACAGTAGGTTGAGTATGCCTATCCAATATCCAATTGTTCTCCTATCATATATTGTAGCTTGATTTTCCTCCATGGCAACTTGGGGAACTGGCATGGTATTCAATGTCAATCCATGCTACTCACTTTTTAAGTTTTCACACAAAGAACTCTCTAATTCGCAAGCCGCCACAATTTCCTCCAGCATATTCTTGAAGCTTGACCAATCTTGCAGATTGCCAAAAACGGCTTTACTAGAGGAAATCCCCAAAAATGAAAAATGATTTAACCTCGATGGAAAAGACTTCCTAATCTTCTGACAAATTTTCTGTGCTAAATACCTGCAAAAGAACTGGAATGAAAGTAACTATTAACAAGAGTGAATAGGAACAAGCATGCACATTTCTCCTTTTTTTAATGAATGCATATAGTAGATAAAAGAAAAAGAAAGACAGATAAGTAAAAGCTGCTAAGTGTAGAGTATTGCCAGATATCTATATGAGAGATTAATAAACATATAGATGGACCTAAGCATTAAAGAAAGACAAATTGAAACATTACAAGTTTGCAACACCATTTGGAGGGAAAGTGCATGAATGTCAATTCTTGCCTATTGCTCGTAAAGAACTGAATTTCTTAGCAGCTGTGAAAATGTCTCCTCCATTGTGACTACCTTGTGTTCATTTACCATTTGTTTCTCAACTAACTGGAAACTAACATCAGTGCAGTTCCATTTTAAAAGAGACAAGAAACTTCCAAGCAATTTCGAAACAAATTTCTTCATACTTTTATTAGAAGCATGACATGAAAAAACATCCACGTTATGGCATACAAGTTGCCAAATCGCTGGGACTAGGGAATGTTAAGCGACGGCCTGTAGGTGATTTTAAAAAAAAAAAAAACACTTATAGCCGTCGGTTAAGTGACGGCCTGTAGGTGATTTAAAAAAAAAAAAACACTTATAGCCGTCGGTTAAGTGACGGCCTGTAGGTGATTTAAAAAAAAAAAAACACTTATAGCCGTCAGTTAAGCGACGGCCTGTAGGTGATTTAAAAAAAAAAAATTCAATACCGTCGCTTACTCGACGGTTAAGCGACGGTTTTCTTTGGTTAAGCGACGGTTAAGTGACGGTTTTCTTTGGTTAAGTGACGGCTAAGCGACGGTTTTCTTTGGTGAACCGACGACCATGCTGTAGAAGTGACGACCTGTAAGTGTAGTTTTAAAAAAAAAAATTCTCCACCGTCGCTTAACCGACGATTTACATTTAATCGACGGTAAACTGAGCTGTTGCTTAATCGACGGATTGGAAAGATGTCGGATAACTGACGAAAATCCACCAATGCTTAAAAAAAATCATAGTGTCGTACATGCGACAGGGAAGTGTCGAAAATCCGACAATACGGCCGTCGGATTTTTGGTCGAAATGTAGTAGTGAACCAATCTCTCTCTCAAGGTATGTGATCTATAAGTATTCCAAACAATAACTGAAAGTTCATCATCACCATATAAGGAAGGTTCAGACTAGATCATGTGATCCTCTGATCCTCGTGACTGCTCCTAAGGTCAAATTCCAGTGACTCCAACAAGGGGTGTTTAGTCCCTTGAGGAGACAACCTAGCTCAACCATCTCAAAGACTTAGGAGAGGAGGAAATCACACATCATCATCTTGGTTAATTGACCAAGATCCACCTGGTTAACTGACCAGGTATACACCTACAAGAGATTCTTGGTCCTAGACCAAGAATACTCCTGGTCCTAGACCAAGAATACTCCTGGTCCCAGACCAAGATGTCTCTATCTCTACCTCCAAGATCTGCTCGGTTCTCATGTCCAAGAAGCTGTTTGGTCCCTAACCATAATTCCTGAGAGATAGATAGGGCCCCTAACCACCTTTTAGGGTCTTTTCCATGACATCAACCTACTTGGTCCTAGACCAAGAACCCTAGTAGGTTGTTGGGGGCCCTAAGGTACCTGATAGGGACTTACATTGCATAGTTAATTGACTAGGAATACTAGTTAATTGACTAGGGTTCCATTCATAGAATGGCTCTCCTAATTGCACTATATTTAACAGAAAAAACACGACTATAAATTAAGTGCCTCAGCTTGGGCCTCAACAACTTCAACTTGTCTTTACATACACATTCTTTAGTTATTGGTCCTTTCTACAAGATATTGCTTCTTTTAAAGCGTATTCATTTTAGTTGAAAAGTGAAAACATCCGTTATTATGGTATATTGGTTTTCCTCGTACTCTCAACTAATCCTTGTAGTGCCATTAGCTCCTTTAAGGTACTTGATCATTTTACAACAGACCCACCAATTGTAATAAATGTTGAATAATTGTTGGCCTACATTTTGATAATTAATCACTTGTTGATTTGTATAGAGACTTATTATCTATATTATGCACTAATGAATCTTGTCGCCTATGATGAAACTAAATGATATGTTAAGGGTAGCCTTGGGGTATTGTTGCTGGAATCACCGTCAGCTCCAGAGCCTAGGGTTATGTATTTCCTACAATAATAAAATAATCCAATTTAACTAGGAATTGGGATGACATTCTATGATTTAAGTGCTAACGAGAAATGGATTGAATGCATATTGTAATATAGAAATAATTACATGTTCTTACAATATTCATCATGCCAATGGCAATCATTTATTTGTTGCCATTAATATAGTATTTTTTTAACATACCAAAATTTTAACTGATTGTTATGCCCTCCCACATTATTTGAAATATTTAACACACTTGTGGACATCGATCCATATGTTGATCACTAAATACATTAATAATAATTAGTAATTGAGTAGGATTCTGGTGGCATTATAGTAAGCGTGAGAATGCAATTATCGATCACGACTTTAAAATGATAGATACAAATAAGAAACCTTCTACCAACCCTATAAACTAGTCAAATACTCAACAATATTCACCAAAACAAACAGTTTGAACTCTACCTCTTTGATATGCCATTAAATATTAATATGTAAGTGATGTGATGAGATTTTTTCAATGCAAACTAGATATTATTTAATTCTAATGGAAGTTTTCTTGATGTTGAAAGATGTGATAATTAAGGTCGAAGGATACATTGTTGAAACTTTCCATTTTTTTTAAATTATTATTTAAATTTCATTTTGGCATTCCTTTGCATCTTCATGGGAAATCGCTAGTTTATATAATTAAAGATAATAATAAAAAAAAATGTATCTTCAATCTTTTGTACCATAAACTTTATACATTTTCCAATTAGAAAAATATTTTTAAATTATTAAATCAATCCATTAACTAATGTTAATTTATATATTAGAAAATACCTATGAAATAATTATTATATAAATTTAAGAAAAGTGCAATGTAGAAAATTATATTTAAAATATGGTTTAAAATGGTTATTGTATGTCACAATCTTTTATAAGGATATAGATTTAATTCCCTCTAGAGGTGTTTCTATAACCTAGTATGGGGTTATAACTTTTAGAGGTGTTTCTATAACCTAGTGTGGGGTTATAACTTTGTATGGGGTTATAACTTTTGAAGAATAGGAAAAAATAATAAGTAAAACAGTGTAAAAAAATTAAAAAGTAAAACATGGTAAGAAAATAAAAGTAAAATAATATAGAAAATTAAAAAATAAACAATCTTAAACTGTATATTGGGATGAGTTCAAAACAAATGTTTTTAACCACATTTAACAATGTCAAGTAATTAAAAGTATATACATTAATAAAGTTAGAAACTAAAATAATCTAAAATAGTTAAAGGTATATAAATCATTAAAGTTAAAAAGTAAAATAATGTAATATAGTAAAAAGTATATAGATTATTAAAATTAAATAGATCAAAATAAGTCATAATCATTAAAAAGACTTGATCCCTCTCTTGTACATGGTAGATCCTGAATTTGGATGAATCTAACCTAATAAATAATATAATACAATGATAATGCTGGTTACTAAATCCACTCATATTAACTTTGGTTTATACATCTTCAAAAAAATCATGATATATTTAAAAAAATTATATATTTCATTTTACTTTTATACTTTAGCTTTAAATAAAATCCTAAATAATCATAATTTATATATTTATTAGTCCTTCAGTGATTTGTAATCTATGATTTAAATATTTTTTAATATTTTAAATAAAATCCTAAATAATCATAATTTATATATTTACGCCGTAAGGCGTTTTTCTCTCAGAAGTTTGGTTTTCGAACATTGTAACATCGTTGTCGCTCAGGCCAATAGAAAACGGCTATGTATTCTAAACTAAAACGGCCAAGTTTCACATTTTTTCCCTCTTTGTTTCTATTATAAATTTTCCTCAGTTATCTGTGTTTGTCATGTCAGGCTATCCCAGCCACTGCGGAACCAACTATTTCAAAAGGAGGTTGAAGGAGAAAGAGAAACAGAGAGAGTGTTGAATAAATCAAAATCCCTGAACAACAAATGCATTTTTGGGCTCAATGAGTTGGTTCTTTCCCAAACAGAAAGGGAGGCATTTTTTGATGAGGAAGTTTTCCCTAACATTCAAAAACTGACCTTAAGTGGGTGTTATGAATTGAGGCAAATACGAGGCTCTATGGATTGCTAGAACTTCGAGATCTCAATGTCAGAAGTTGCGTAAAAGTTGAGGAGCTCCCCGGTCTTGAAACATTGATATCTTTGGATAGATTGTTTGTTTCTGGATGTGACAAGCTCCATAGCATACAAGGTTTGGCGAAGCTTAGAAAGCTCCGATAACTAACTGTTTGTGAATGTCATGAGATCTAAGAGCTGCTAGGAATGGAACAATTGGATTCTTTGGAGAGGTTGAGTGTTCAGGGTTGCGACAAGCTCCAGAACATCCCAGGGTTGTGGCAGCTCACAAAGTTGCGATCACTAGATGTTAATAAATGCCATGGTATAAAAGAGATGCCAGGTGTGGAATGTTTGAATTCTTTGGAATTGTTGAGTGTTAGTAGGTGTGAGATACCAGAGCTACAAGGTATAGAACATTTGATTTATTTGGAATGGTTGTATGTGTTTGATTGCGAAAAGATCCAGAGAATACCGGGATTGGGGAAGCTCCCAAATCTCCAAACGCTATGGGTTATTAGATGTCATAACATACTAGAGTTTCCAAGTGTGGAATATTTGAATTCTTTGATGGCCTTGGATGTTAACGGTTGCGATAACCTCAAGAGAATAAGAGGATTGGGGCAACTAATGGAGCTCGTAACGCTAAATGTTGAAGGATGCCAGGAGATGCGAGAGCTTACAAGTGTGGAACATTTGTTTTCTTTGGAGTATTTGCATATTCAGAATTGTGAGAAGCTCCAGAGCATACCAGAACTAGGGAAGTTCATACAGCTTCTAAGACTAGATGTCAGTGGATTCCATGAGTTACAAGAGTTACCAGGTGTGGAACATTTGACTTATTTTTTTTGCTTGATTGTTCGGGATTGCGAGAAGCTCCAGAGCATACCATGGTTGGGGCATTTCACAATGCTCAAAGAACTAGATGTTAGTGGATACTGTGAGATACTTGAGCTGCCAGGTTTGGAACGTTTGACTTGTCTTGATAAATTGAATGTTAGTGGACTTGTGAAGCTCAAGAGCATACAAGGGCTAGGGCAATTGACACATATTACAAAACCGGATGTTTCTCGATGCCATGAGATACTCGGGATTCTAGGTTCTTTTCAGTTGTTAGAATTTAAATTCAGCTTTATAGAAAGTTAGTTCATGAATTTGATCAAATCTTATTTCTGAAATTAAAAATGTCTACCGAAGCATTAAAATATTTTTCGCTGTGAACCTCTGAAATTTCGATCCAATTTGGGACAAAAGAGATTATGTTTACTACAAAATGAGAGCTTAGAAAGATGTATGTATACCATTGGTGCAAACATTGTAATCTTTGTACTTGTTATGCTTTGTGCATCAAATAACACTAACATGAGTGATTCATCTGTATTACTACATTTCCCCCCTATTCGGTGAGATTCATTTTTGCTTTGAGGATGCAAATATCCATAATCATACTTTGAATGCATCTTGTGATCTACCATGGACTATATCCAATATGCAAATATACAGTTTATATACATTACAAACATGTGTTGTCAATGATAGGGCAACATCAAGTAAATTGCCATGCATCCTAAACTACAGATACTTTTCATGTTGATAACAATTAAAACTCTTATTATGTTCTCAAGTTGTCTTATTGACAGTTTTCTACTATGATTTGTGATAATGGAATGTGTGTGGAAAACCTGGAGGGACTATTACCCTGCCATGCATTTGGATTCAAGCTACATCAGATAAGGGCCACCCTGCGGTCAATTTAAACAATTTTTCTATTAGTATTTGTAAATTTTGGGTCACGTGGAGTTTTAATGTCTGGTAATCATTACAAGTGACTATTTGCACCAGTCATAATCAATTGATTGATTACTGCGCCATATCTAAAAAATAAAGTAGTTATTTAATATTAGAAGTATATTGTGCAATTGATGCATTTAAACTTTTGACCATTTTCAATTCTAGCCCAACATTGTCTCTAAATGCGTTTGGAGTGTACATCAAGATCTAGTACATTGCCCCTGCTCTCTCTGAATTGAGTTAGACCTTGTAGGAGGAACATGGTATATATTCATGGTCAACACCCTTATTAAAAAATCTGGTTCTTCCATTAGGAAAAAATTGCTATGTAAATGCCATCTTTGAAGTGCTCATCCAAGTGGCACTTGGGCTAGAGTAGTAAGTGACTGATATGTTCATGAAATATATTCTAACTTCTTTTGCTATTAGACATTGGAAAAAAATGTATCAACTACGCTTGTAAAATAACAATGTTAATTGATAGAGTAAGGAGAAAAGCACAATCTTTGAATTCTATGTAACAAGAATAATATTCAAGTCTTGGTAAAAATATCAACGGAGATTATTTCTGCAAAAAATAATGTAGGTTAGGAGGCAGTAGTTCATCTATTTAGCAGGAAGAGTTCGGTCTGTAGATTTTATAAGATATTTGTTCTGAAGAGAAACATTGGAATTAAAAATTAATTTTGATTTCAATTTTGACCTAGCAAATCCCAACATTCAAATGTGATCCATGCTTATTAGTTACATTCTGTCTTGGAAGGTCCAATATTATTTCAAAAGTTGTTTACCCTTTGAAGATAGAAGTCCATTAATAAACTTTACCGAAGGCATCAAATATTGGCAAATAAAAAATTCTTGGACAATTATTATGAATTTGTGCCGTGCTTTGAAGTATAAATTTTTCCTCATTTTCAGTCATTTGAACTAAGCTGCCCCCCTTAATATTTTGTAAGTACATGAAGTAGCCCTAAGAATTCATGAGTTGGTGTTGGTCAGATTGTCTAAAAAATTGTCTAGGCAGATGAGATGGTGATGTAAGTACTTTGAATATTGATAATGATATTTTGTCAACTTGTTGGTCTCCCCATTAATGTTGATTAAGTTATTAAGAATTGGTTGTCATTTAAAAGTAGAAATTTATGGATTTTGGCACGCATGAAAACAACATTGTGTTGAAAATATAGGCTTTATTGCTATACATCTAGAGTCCTTGAAGTGGTGCAACAGACTTTATCGAGTTTAGGGTTTGAAGAGGGTGAAGTCCCAATATGTATATTTTTTGTTGGAAGCTTCGGTGTATTGATTGTAGGTGTAGGCTACTATACCACTAAATTGCATGAGCATTTAATGATGAGCATATTGATTGGATTGATATCAAGATGTGGATTGCTACCTCTGGCTAGTTCGATACCAAGGTCTGGATTGTTATCTTCGACATTTGCCACCTTAGACAGATTTTGTTATTATGACTTGATATATTTCAATCTCAAATCGCTTCTCTCTCTCCTTTTCTTTCCATTTGCCATTGTTTCCAACAAAAGATGTAAAATCCCATATGGATAAGTTACTTTGCTATTTTTAGTTGCTAGTAAAGCAATACAAAACATCTTCATTAAGTTTTTGCTTATTCCACTATTTTAACAAAGCTCCGAGAACTTAATGAATATGTAACTTTTAAAGTACCTTTTTATTTGTCTTTAGGTACATATGCTACCGCAATTCAATCATTTAGAGTTGTTAATGGGTATTAGCTTATCATAAACTCATGCTCGTAGTGGCCTTTAGCCAATCATGATTCATCGTGATGTTCATTAGATTACTCCAATTTACCAACTTCATTATTTTAGTTTAATTTTAAAAGGAAAAAAATTCAAACAAGATTATGTTTGGTATGGATTCATTTTGGTTGATCTATTCAATGCTCAAAACTTCTTATTTTTTATACTTGTTTCTGTATTTGGGATCCTAATTAGAGGAGTTTGTTGAAATTTAGATTTTTTCTCTTGCTAGTGTTATCTTCGTTGGTTGAAGTATATTCATCAGGCATAAGAAGGATCTTGATACACACGTGTGTATACACAATTGAAATTAACATGTCTTACAGTGGTAATTAACACGTCTTGGGACTTTTGATGTTTTTATGCAAACTTTCTCATCAAGGAACAGAGCAATCTATACAAAACTAATGAAATCCTGGCTATTTTCCACAGTCATAAAAACTATAAATATGATAGGGAAAGATGCAACAATGTTTTTGCAACCTTTTTTAATTTGGCAAACCTTGTTCTTAAATTCATTAAGAACAGTCCATCCAGCTTGCCTAATAACTGCATGTTTTACCTGTGTTTTATTCTTTGTGAGATTCATATTGTATTTGGGTTTTATATAGATTTTTGTTATGAGTCAATTTTCTTGCAACTAGGTATTATTGACATTTCATTATAGGATGTTTATGCAGAAACATTTTCAATATATTTGAGAAAAATAGATTTTCTGGATTTGTTGTTCAGTGCAGCCAGATTTTGCTACTAAGCAATGTTTGATGGTGCAATTGTCTTAGAAGAAAATTTGGTTTTGATGCAAATATAAAAATTTCTCCATATGAAATTTAGAGTATAGGAGAGTGGACAAATTGCTTGTGTCTATTTTGTTGGCTTATCCATACATGATTTTATTGCAAATTGACAACCACAATCTTAAGCGTATACAGGATCCTTAAGAACTATATATTTGGTATTGGTACTTGACTTTGTATTTGTTTGTTCAAGGTCAGAAAATGTTTGTTGTGGATCTTAGAAAACCCTTTCCAATTGAATTCTAGTGCTCTGTAAGAGCCATATATTGCATACTTCTATTTCTTTCTGATGAAGATGCTCCAAGTGACCACATGATTACTGAGTGTAAGATTGTTATTTGTCCTGATTGTTTTTTGTGTCCTTACATATGCAATTATTAGTGGGTTTATGACTTTTCCTTCAATAAGAACCTTAGCAAAGTAATTAGTTCTGTTACAATTGTCTTTATATTACTGTTTTTCTAGATCAGTCATTTGCACTTGTTATTTGGCACATGATTTTGTGCATTTGATGAAAAACTTAGCAGAACATTTGTTGTTTGAGTGGAAAACAGGTTACCGACAATACAATTGAAGTGGGCACAACTTCAAAACCTTCATTTATGGTATAAAAAAGTCAATTTATAATAGAAATGTTGGTCATAGACACATGGCAATACTTTCCTCACCGTTATTTGCACCAGAAAAAGTTAATGTATCGGTACATTCATTCACAACATCATAAGCTTATAGTGCCATATGCTTTTGGAGCACTGTATAATCATCCAATGGAAGGCTTGCTTCTAGACACTATTGGTGGTGCCATGTCATTTGTTTTCTCATGGATGACGCCTCGAACATAAATATTCTTTTTCTCCTTTTATACAATTAAAAAAGTTGATGATCACTGTGGCCTTTGGCTACCGAAAAAATCCATTGCATATCTTATTTCAGAATAATACCACATCATGACATTCATCATCAGTTGTATGGTGCTAAGTACAATTTTGAACAACCTTTCTTTGTAATGTGGGATAAAATTCTAGGGACTTATATGCCTTACACGATTCAAAAACGACCAGATGGTTGATTCAAGGCTAGACCACACAAAAGTTAAGATTTTTGTAACTATATAGTATAATATCTCATAATGTACATTGGTCCACTATATTTGTTGCTTGCTGACCCTGGAAAGTATATGATATTTTCATTTGTCAGGCTAAGCAGCAATATCTACTTTTATATTGTAATTTATTTCAAATCAATACATAACTGGAAGCTTATAGGTTTGCTTTGACAAATAATACATGTTGACAAGAGAATGCTTTGAGTCATTTTGACATTGCAACTTAATTGTGAGTGCAAAGCATAGTGCCATTCAGTCAATGCATCATAGTTTTATTTTAATGCTGGGTTATTATTTGTAGGACACGAAGTTGCTTATACCCTATTGTTGATCTATTGACAAAATGTTTAGTCAATACCTTTTTAGCTCCGGATACAGTAGAAGAAAGACTTGGGAATCTTTGTAGATATTTTTGGTACAACAGGCCATATTTTGTTTATTATTTGAGCTAGTGTATTTACATTGTCAAGTATGTTATAAAAAAATAAAGATAGCTCTATTGCAATGGGTAAATATCTTTACTACTTTCTTTTATCTTGATTTATTCTTGTTCACTTGGATCTTGACTATGAGCTCAGATGTTTACATTAAGTGTTTAATATGTATCATACACGTGTTTACAGATAAATATGTAAGAGGAAATCAGCTCTCTTGTATGATGTCAAAGCTAATTTGTGCACATGGTAATGCAACATACGAAGAGAAGATAGTTGTTTCATTTGGTAAAGGTAGCTACAAGATTTTAGTTGTATGTTTCTTTCTTTTTAAATATTAGAGTCCTGTACCACATTGTAAATTTCTACAGAGTGTTATGCAGAAAATCAGTTGTTTCTTCAAAAATGATTTAGATTAGCACCATATTGCTAGCTATGGAAAACATGGAGTGCATTGTTATCCTTACAGTACTACCTGTATTGACTATTTTCATATTTAGTTGAAATATATGTAGTGCCAGTTCATGTTTGAGTCATCAGTACAACTAACACAACTACATGTCCTAAAACGCAGCTTTGCAATCCATTTGACATTGAGGTCTTAGATATTATGTAATGCAACTTACACAAACCATAGTTGTATCTTCAAACAACTTAAGATTTTGGCCAAACGATGTTTCCTTCGTTATATATCTGGACATCATATGTAGGTCACTTCTAGGTGAAATGGGATTTTCCAGTTACCAGATTCTTAGTACTAAGTATTTTCATAGATCCCTTCCTTGTATTTATAGAAGAAGCAAAATTTAGATGCATAATATTGTGACATATCCCTCTTATTTGTAGAAGAAGCAAAAATTAGGCCATTGAGGTATTTGAAGGAACTATGGGGTATCCACAACATATCAAGAGTTCGGATGTTGTGTTAGACTCTATGGACAATGCCATCACCAGTCCGACCTAAAGATCATGATGACCTTGCTATTTCATGGGGCAAAACCTGCCACCAAGGGGGGTTTTCTCCCTTTTGGTGGGGATTTCATCACTTTTGACTAACCAGTCAAACCCTTGGTGGATCCATTCATGTATTTTATATATTATTTTTGATGAGTTATATGTATCTCTATACTTCCTGAGGTAAGTGTTTTAAAGAAATTGATGTTTGGAAATCAAGGTCAAATACCTGGAGAAAATTGGCTTCACTCGTCATAAATTGCTCAAAGTATTCAATAGAAGCCCTATACTTTTCATTAATTATTAACCGTACGCTGGAACTGAGGGTTTGATTTTTACAATCTATGTTTGATCCTGAACAAGCTACCATGGTTGCGAACCTAGATCTGATTAAAATTTCCCCAAAATTATGTTTCCAACTTCTAGCTTTGGGCTTATTAAGGATGTTGAGGGAGCGCACATTAAGAAATGGTCCAAGGCATTTTATTTCTCTTTTCTTCGGTCGATTATGCTGACCTGGGACACTGTTAAGATGAAATTGAAAATTTTGAGAGAATTAGGTTTTACAGAGGATGACATTTGGATTCTTGTTATGAGGTGGCCTGAGCTTCTATGGTCGTTTGAGGATAAATTTCTGCATAATCTCAAATTGATTTTTGAGGAATAGAAGCTTTCTCACAATTTCGAGTCATCCGATGGTTGAGTTATAACATGGAGAAGAGACTGAAACCAATGCTAAATGATCTCAAGGCCTCGATGATGATGAGCAAGCCTTCCAAGAAAAGCTGAAAGTTACCCTTGAATGCACTATATGTCCATGTTAGATGGGGATTTTCATCGTAAAGTGGTGAGAATGCTTCCAGTGGCGACAACGAAAAACTAGGAGGAAAACCCATTGTAAGGGAGTTCAATTGGAGAAATACTCGAAGGTTTCGAACCTGCCGGAGTTAATGATTATTCTATGCACCGAAGATGGTCTTCAAAGCTTCCTTAATCTAGATACAGAGTCTGCAATTCCTTGCAGATCAAGAGAAACCACATGATGTTTGTGTACGAAGGTTAGGACAATGAATAACGACGCCATTTTTTCTTGGACGAATTTTTTCCCTCTTCTCTGCTCTGGTTGCTTGTTTGTAGGTATTCCAAAAGCATTTTTAGATGTTTCCTTCAAATGTTTTTTTGGATTATATGTATTGGTGTGGATGAAATTTTGTGGATTGGTGTGAATGAGATTTTATGCATTTCATGTATTAGCGTGGATGAAAAATACCTTACATATAGAATGTATAGTGTAAGAGTGTTGCAATTTAAATTTTGTTTCATATATGTAAATGAGTTGTCCTACTCTGGTTTCCTATTTGCAGGTATTCCAAAAGCATTTTCACTTGTTGGCTTCAATTGATTTTGTTGATTGTATGTATTGGTGTGGACGATATTTTTTGTATTGGTGTGGATGAGATTTTATGCATTGTATATATTAGTGTGTATGAAAAATATCTTGCAGATATAATGCATAGTGTTAGAATGTTGTAATTTAAATTTTCTTTCAAGTATGTAAATGTAATTGGAATATTTAATGAAGCATTTTGACAATTAATAAATTCTCATTAGCGTATTCCATGGTATTTCATTATGTGCACATATTTTACATGGTCAAAATAATGAACCTATGCGGAGAAAGCTATAAAAAAATTAGTTTAATAGCATGCATCTATTCTACCTTTTGGCAAACCGATAGTCAAATATCAGTAGTTTGCATAAAGTTCACTGATCAACTGATTAATGGACATCAAATTTGTAAAATAGAGGCATGTTTTTTCCTTGCCCTTTCTCTACAACTGCCCCATATTTCTGGTTCTATATTCTCATTGGTAGAAGGTTATGATTACACAATTTAGTTCTGGTTTGAGCCATAATTGTTGGGCAAAAAATCTTAGAAAGGTAAAAATAAAATGGCTAAAGACTTAACATTTGGTTGGTTTCACAAATGGTGAGTGGAACTTCACTGTGGAAGGACAAGAGCCAATTGTACACAATCTATTTGCGACATGAACATTAAAGCACAGCAGGCCAAAGCCTAGGAAGGCAATGTAGGGTTAGAATCTGAAAACTATATTTACCTACCCATTTGACAGTTCAGATGAATTTATATACATGTATGCAGATTTTATGGCTATATTTGACTCCCAAAATGCTCCATGACAGCCAAAATGAAGATTTCTTAAATGTATACGGGTCTACAGATTTTATGGTTGTATTTGACAACCAAAATGCTCCATGGCGGACATTTTGACTATCAAATTCCATCCTTAGAGGGTAGAGTGGCACAATATGGAGTAGAAAAACCAAAGCTAGACAACGCACATGATTATGAGATTTAATCATTACATATGGATATATTTGATTCAATTTAGAAGGTGCATGTTTAATTAATTTTTTAGTAGACATCTGCCACAAAAAAAAAAGAATGGAGAAATCAATTCAGGTTTAACACACTAAGTTTCTCGGGCCAGTTGTGTGATGTACACCCTTGATTGTCGATGTCCATTGTGACATACTTCAACACCTACAAAATTCAGCTAAAGAGTCCATATAACAGTGTTGAAGCCATAGATTGACCATTACAGAGGGGTAAGGTAACTATTTCCATTCTACTCCATGCAATTATTTTAAGTTTTTCAAGGAAACTATCAACATTGAACAGTCAAGGGTAATACACCTCTTAGTACTATATAAACCATTACAAACAAAAAGACAAGGAATTTATATCTTGTTCCTCCATCAACTTGGTGACAACAAAAGTACCAATCTCCAGAGAGAGAGCCTCCTTCAAAATCTCATCTGCTTTACGATTGAGATCCTAAAGAATGTCAGTAAAGCTGGCACATTGAAAATAACCTAGGGTCCTCCCAATTTCCTGCATAAGGTGACTGAGACTAGAGTGTTCGATATTGATCTTGTTATTAATCCAGTCAGTGGTAGTCTTTGGGCCTCCTAGAACCTGGTTCCTTGATATACCCTGGGTATGTCATTGTTCCAGAATCCGTCGATCTTCGTCATCCAGGAACCCAATGAACTCTTCTCAACTCCTCTAGATTTCATGCTAGAGGAATACAGTTTATAGAACATCTCCTAGGAGAATCAAGCTCAAGACAAAGATCAGCAAGGAGATGGAAAAGCTCAAACATAATATCATTCACATTATTTTAAGTGGCAAGGGGGATGAATTGAAGTCTAATTCCTTCTAGTCCGTGGAGGTTGGAGGACATCTGATATGTGTTGCCAACTCTGAGAAGTCGGAATCCAACTATTGCGTATGGCACTGAAACAACCACATCATGCTCTACAATCAAGACAAGGGTTTATGCCTCGAGTACATCTATGACAATTATTTACAGTGCCTTGAGCCAATATACGACATTGTCGATGTTGAGAATTTGGTTTTGCGGGAGCTGATGGAGAAGGTCGATGAGGTCAATGCACAGATCTCGTGCAGAAACCTTAATCTGGCCTCCAAGCATTGAATTGGAATATGTATTTTGGTAGAAGATGTTTGGTAAGGTCTTCTTGTGGGGTCAACCTACTTGGGTTTATTTTTGGCCGAATTATTATGGTGAATTGGAAGATTTTTTAGATTGGTCTCGTGTTATAACTTATTTACTTATGGATATTACAATTAATGGCACGTTTTTCCAAATAAACCTAATCTATGATGATTTGAATGTTTGATTTCATGGTTTTAAATTCATAGAAGACAAGTTGCATGATAACTTTACTTGGGTTCATTCAGGGTATAGGGTTCATAGGTTGAAAAATAGTGGATACAATAATATACTATTATGTGCATTTGGGTCAATAAGTGTCTCCAAAAGTTCTTTTTCTATGTTAATTTGCACTAGTCAATGTTAAAGTGAATTATGAAGAGATGTGGTATCAAGTAGCATGAAGATTGAAAACTTCTCACTATAGAGATCACTAAAATTAACATGACAAAGATCCATTTTTTTCATAGTGGGAAACCATTGGGCATTCCATGGACACCCTTGAACATCTCCTCATGATCGATTTGCTCAGATCTCTGGAGCAAACAGGTGATGGAGAAGTTACCTCTCGTGTATTTGATTGGACCGCTATTTATTCCATCGATATCAATGAAGCAATCCAATGACTAGGACAACAACCACGCTACTGCAAAGCGATGCCTGCAATGGATGGACTTGCAACCTGCTCAATCGGTGGTGTACTTGATATTTGGTAGAAGATAGACCATGTTGGACTCTCAGATCATGAATTTTCCATCGGGTTAGAGGGTAGTGGTAAATGCCTTGGTAATTGAGGAATTCTATGGTAGTTAGTGAGGGATTTGATCCCTTAACAGTTCCATGGGAAAGTGCAGCCAACGCCTTTTGTTAAAATAAAAACCTATTGGTCGATCAGGAGGGGGTTTGGAAAGTTTAGGGGCAGTCTTTATCATATGGAAATCATCTCAGTCAAATTCCTTTTAAATAAATGAATTATCAAGGTGGGTGATTTGTTCAATTGGAAATATCAAGTTTTAGAAGTAGCTAAGAGGATCTATCGGCATTTGATAGAAATAATGTATGGTCAATTCAAGTTCAAAGTACATTGCCTTGTAATCAAGAGTTACTTTCTTGTCATCCAAGGTGGATTCATTTAGTATCTCATGGACATTGTGGTCCCTAATCTCTCTCAATCGGTTAACACTATAAGCTCCTTCAAGCTTTCAGGGCTACTCGACAGTGCAATTCATGCCTCCAATGCCCAATATGATGACCCGGATATATTAAATATTTTGAGATTCAAGATGATGCCACACCATAGTGAAGATGATGCCACACCATAGTCTTAAAATTGATCTAAATCCATTCAACTTTGACTTGTAAATTATGCATCAAGTTCATCATCATGACCTGAAGCTAGAAAACAATACTTTTGGATGGAAGTCTTGCACCTCATCTCAAGATCTTTGATTTTGGCTATTTGAAAGTACTTTCTTGTACTGACAATTAGATAATTTCTTGAGCTGGTAGAAATATACGTTGCAGTTGATTTTTAAATAATTGGAGTTTGGAGGGTGGATTCTAAATGGCTACCATTTTCTTTTAGTCTTTTGTGCTTCATTCTCATCCCAACTCAAATGTTGGGACACTTGCATACATTGCTCCTGAAGTTTTGTCCAATAAAGAATATGAT
>LPNX011112687.1:29480-59457 GCA_001517045.1 Pseudotsuga menziesii
GATTGAGGAGGTTACTAGAGAAAGTACATTAGTCTCTAGTGAGAAATGACATATACTAAAGAGCTTATTGATGCCATCACAAGTGTTCAAGAAGTAGGTGAGGTGAAATTAGGAAACGAATATGTGGAAGGTATAGTGTTGGCAATATGGAAAAAATGACCACTCGAAGAACTTCACTTGCATATCACTCCATGAGAAGAGTGATTTTATGTTGAAATTTTTGTTGAACGAAGAATTAGTGTTGAAAAATCTAAAACATTTTGGGAAAATGCTTATTATCAAGTTGTACAAATAAACACATCCAACTACACTTGTCATTTCTAATACCATGACAAAAAAATTGAAAAACCATGAATAGCTGTTGGGAGCATTGAAACTTCTTGGCCAAAGGACTACTACTATGATAAATTGACCCAACTAAATTTATGAACTTTGATACAACTTGATTATGTTATATTTCAAGACCAACTTTTTCTTCCATTTATTTGTATAATTATTCCTTCTTAAATGCTTCTTCGTAATTCCAAGGTTTATAAGAACAAAGTTCAATTTTTGTGATTGCTACAATTACATGCTACTTTAATATCCTACAATTTAACAAAAATACATTTTTTGTCTTTCCATGAAGCCATAGATGTCTTTTGATTTGCATATCTTAGTAAATCCCACTTGCATCTTTACTTAGGAGAAGAGCCTCAATTGATCAGTGTACGTAATCGCACAACGTTCCTACTTCAAGTTAATTTTTACTACTACAATCAAGTTTTATTTTCTACATTTCACTTCTTATCTAACAATCAATTTCTTAACACATCCTACGATGGATAGACAACCTCCAATGAATAGCAAATGACAAGCAGTGATGCAAATGAAAATACAACCTCTTCCTTCTCTAGATTTTCTGCATGGATGACTATGTCACCTTCTAATTTTATGATACTTATACTTGTATTAAGGCCTTACCTTGACAATAAACATTTTATTATTATTGTAGCCATCAACTTTAACATCTTACCAATATTTCTAGATCTTCTAGTTTCATATGTATTCTTGTAGAGTTATCCTAGAGCAAATATAAAAATGTTTGATGTACTACATGCCGCATTTCAAGGCCTCTTGAGACCTGAAACAAGCCATTATCAGAACTACAACACTCATATTTTAAGCTACAGGATTGAATTTTTGTAAGATAGGATAGAGTTCTTCTAGCAATGTATGACAAGCATGAAATATCCAATAACAATTTGCATTTGGGTTTCCATTATGTTCTTCAAGGCCTCTCACATGGCCATAGTTTTAGATATGAAAGTATTTCTTTTCCATGAAAATTCTCTCTTGAGAATCATTATCCATGACTAACCAACTATTGATGGCTTAATGTTAGTATTTTCCTCTTGAAAGACAATTTTGTGATATAGTTGTTATTTATGATATACAATTCTCTTATGATTATTGTACAAGCTTTTCATTATGATCTTAACTTAAGTCCATGATTGGTTCATTGGTCCTAAATCTAATTTTTCATTAGCAAGATATGCATATTCAAGTACTGTTCTTTTTATTATCTAAATATGCATACTCAAGAGTTGTTCTTTTTAATACTTGAATTGGGGGAAATGTATTTGTATTTGTAATATCTACATATTCAATAATTGTTCTTCTTATTCCTTTATGATGCCTGAATGTGTTAAAATTTTATACAACAAAATATTTTTTATTTATACATTTTTTTTTGAAATTGATATATCATTCCCTATGGGTTGCGGAAATTCTCTTTTATCATTCTTTGTTCATGAAGGAGATGAATCCATTCAACCATTGGCAATGATGTACCGATCACTTTGATAAATATTTAAATGCAATGAGTAGATCAATGGTGGAGAAAATTCTAAATAAACATTTGTATTTTCCTAAGCAAACAATTAGTTTATGCTCTATCCTTAGAATTTGCATTTATATTTAACTATAATATGCATTAAAGCTTGATTTGCATAAAATATCCAACAAACT
Organism: Pseudotsuga menziesii; assembly: GCA_001517045.1. Taxonomy (NCBI): domain Eukaryota; kingdom Viridiplantae; phylum Streptophyta; class Pinopsida; order Pinales; family Pinaceae; genus Pseudotsuga; species Pseudotsuga menziesii. The sequence goes on from LPNX011112687.1 coordinate 31,491, forward strand.
GAGTCTGTTTTCATTCTTGATAATATTATAGGAACCACATAAATTCCAATCAAGATATGTTATTTCTATTGAAATAGGCTTGCATTGTAATATTAAGAATAATTGACATTTATATTTCACTATAATGTGCATTAAAGCTTGATTTTCATAAAATAACTAGAACAAGCTAGCAGTCTCGTTTCATTGTTGATAGTAGTAGATGAACCACACAAATCACAAACAGAATATGTTATTGTTGTTGAAATAGTAAGGTATACATTGTAATATTAAGGTTTGTAGATGCACATCAAAGTAAACTTTCAGATTGATAAAGCTTTCAGTGATATGGAAATATTTAGGTGTGGGAATGCCTTATAAACCATTGTTATCACACAATTTATCAATTGTTATGGATACCCAATACACAAACTTAGAATAAAAGAGTACACAATTCTAAGTTCATAGAAACATAAAAACATAGAAACATAAAACATGAACCATTTTTTGTAAGGATACTAGTATTTAAATAAGAAAAGCTAAGATTAAGTGAAATGAGAATTAAGTACTAACTTAACACAATTGAACAAAACTATTCTACAGGGGTTTTTGGAAGATTTCTGTTAGTCACACCACACTAATGACAGATAGATATTGACTACAAACAATGTGGCCATCGTATAAGTCGGATCCAAATCCATTAGACAAGTAGTGCATCACTGGTAGTTCATATTGGCTACGCCCTTCAACAAATATCTGTGCTCTTCCTCAAATTGTCTTTTAGATTCTAGATTCCTCAAAGCATAGTTAACATTAGTACTCTACAACTTGGCAGGACATCTACTAAAAGAACGTTAATAAAATACAATAAAGTACTCCACCTTATCACCAAAGCAACCCATTGGACCGCTATATTACATAAATTGTTAAATCTACAAGTTTGCTTTATGAATTTGTGTGTTTTTGTTTTTGCCCAAAAATAAACCTGAATAAATTGAATGATCCAGATGGAGATCGGTGGCCACCCACCTATTCCACTAGCTCAAAACAATTGTCCATTGTGGCAGTTTCCTAGTTATTTTTCTACAGTTTTTCACGTCCTAAACTTTCAGGGAGGTTTTGAGGCCCTAAATGACGTTTTTTGGAGATTCAGGGCCAAATGGTTGCCATCGGCATTCATTTGGCCAACCAAAAGCTGTAAATATTAGATAGACCTTTCCAACGAGCTATCGAACGCCCAAATCGGAGATCGCATGCAAACGTTATGACCCCGGGAAGTTGACTGTTCAACTTACCACCTTGGGGCCGCAAAATTTATGACGGTTCATCTTCTAGGGTTACGTTTTGGACTTTTGGGGTTCTCACCTCATTCTTATTATAAATAGGCCCCTTTGGCCTTATTCTGTATTCAGCTTGGCACGGATGAGCGTAGCAGCCACATTTCTTCTCAGAAATAGCTACCAGCATTCTAGCAATTGTATTATAGTCTGTTCTATTTCCGCAATTTAATAGAATTTTTGTTTACTATATCTGTTATCTTTGCAAAATGTCTGTTATTATGACTCTGTATTTGTTCTTTCATTTCATTCACGCATAAATACGAATCATTGATGCTTGAAAATATTATTCCTCCCTTTAAGTTTTATTTGTGTGCCTTGTGCTAATTCTAAAAAATTGTCATATTTATGTTTCACTTTCAGAAATAGCTTTTCTATCTCTTCCTCTAGGCTTCCCTTCTTGTCACTCACCTCACACCCATTTTGCACATAGGCAATAAATTATTCAAATGATTTTGGACATAAAATTCTTAAAGTTCACTTTTCTTTCATTCTTCCCTACAAAACTTGAGTCTATGGACTTCTTTTAGTTTTTTTCCAGAAAATATCAAATCAGTTTTATTTTCCCCTTTTCAACCATTTCAGTGTCTAAACAACAACTCTTTTGCATTTTATTGCACCTTTTTGGAGCAATTGCTAATAATTAATATAAAATTTACACATCATTCCCAAGAGTATAAGATCTTGGAGAGAGATATTGGTGAGCATAGTTATCCATCTCTCACTTTTTATAATCCATTACAATTGAAACTATTACAACATTAAACTAATTACGAGATCTTTATAAATATCCATTTAAGGTATAACATAAATATTAAATTAAGAAAAAAACATAAAACAAATAGTATTTAATAAATAATAAACAAAAACTAATACTTATTAAACAAAAAAAACAAAAACTAATAAGTATAAAATCTTAATGAATTATAGATTTATAAATAATTAAATAGTGAATTCTTAACTGAAGCTTATTTAAATCTTAATTAAGATGCATTTCATTGTAACAAGATAACTAGATACAAAGACTATGAAATGAATCTTTACTGTACATTTATTATTCTTGAGTTACTAAAAAAAATCCAAGATATGAAATAATATCTAAACACCTTAATTACATTTACAATTTATGCTAAACACTAAAACTAGTACATCCACATAATTTGTGGTTGGATCAAGTGGATAGGGATCAAATGGTTGAAATATAGTGATGGAATGGAAGACAATTTGGAAAAAAAATTATTCATTGTATTCTTCTAGTTAAATAGTTCAACTTTGAGTTATCCATGCCTAGATACATGTTACTAGTGACATTCTTAGCATTATCCATTTATCAACTATCACTATATATATATATATATATATATATATTTATCTCACATTCCATCCGCTGAGTTATCTATACATACTTACCAATTATCCATTTATCAACAACTAACTATTTTGTATCTCTATATATAATTATTTATTTGAAATTTTAAAAGACTACCATAAAATCAATCTCTATATTATATCTGTGTATCCTTATTCATAAATAAAAAATCCCCAAATCTCAAATAAAACATCTATCAATATACCCGGTTAGGATTTTTAAATGAAAATGTTTTATTGCATTGACCATTTCTAACTAAAATTGTAATTGCATTCATTTTGTCATTGGTTTATCAATCTCTTTGATTCGCTAAACGACGCTCGTTGACCGCTGTAAGGGAATCACAGAGAAAATTGATCTCATGTGCGGAGAATTGTGCATGGGAGATTCCCACGTCAAAGGAATTAGTTGAGCTTCCACTCTCAAGTTGTCACAACATAACTCAACTAAGATCCTCAAGTTGCGTGTCACAACATAACTCTTCCACTCTATAGCTTTGGTTTTTATTTCACGTTCACGGAGAGCAGGTATTCCCACTGCGTTCATGATCAAATATCGAGATTAAGTGTAGTGGAATCGCTGCAACAACTGCGGAGAGGAGACCTCACGTTCTTGTTGTCCCATTTCCAGCACAGGGACATATCATTCCTCTGTTCGACCTCACCCACACGCTCGCCTCCCATGGCCTCGCTCTAACGGTATTCACAACTCCTAAAAATCAATCTCTTTTGAATCCTCTTTTGCAGAGAGCTTCAACAGAGGGCCTTCCTATTCAACCTCTTATCATTCCCCTCCCTCCTACAGAAGGAATTCCCCCTGGATGTGAAAACGCGGGATAGCTTCCTACTTTTCATCTCTTTCCGCTCTTCAATTATTCATTAAAGGAGCTCGCTTATCCAATAGAACAATGGTTCCAAGTCCAACAACAGAAGAAGAGCTCAGATGGGTTCGGTCCTCCTGTTTGCATAATTAGCGATTTCTTTCTCGGATGGACTCAGGACACAGCTACCAAGCTCGGGATACCCAGGATAGTATTCCATACCTCTGGTGCTTTTGTTGTTTCTCTCAGCTATCCTTTCTGGCAAAACATGCCCGAATTAATGGAGTCTGATGACGATACGGTCCATTTTCCCCAACTTCCTCATCCTGTTAGTTTTCCTAAGCATCAAATCTTCCCGCTTGGACGGATCTACAAGAGATCGGATCCCGTATGTGAATTCATCAGAAATAGTAACAATTTGAATGTGAAAAGCTGGGGTAGTCTTATAAATACTTTCTATGATTTAGAATCTGTTTATATAGACCATCTACACACAGTTTCCGGCAGGCCTGTTTGGTCTGTGGGTCCTCTGTTACCTCCTACTGTGTTCGAGGTCTTCAATCAATGAATCGGCATGCCTGCAATGGCTGGATTCTCGGCTAGAGAAGTCTGTTATTTATATTTGCTTTGGTAGCTAGGCCTGCCTTTCAAATAATCAAATCGAGGAGATGGCAATAGGGCTGGAAGCAAGCGAAGAGTCCTTCATATGGGTTATCAGGGATCCGCCTAGCGGTAAGCCTGCCAATGAATACGGTGTGCTTCCCCAAGGTTTTGAAGAGAGAATGAAGGGAAGATGTCTGATAATTAGAGGTTGGGCACCTCGGCTCTCGATTCTGTCACACTCCTCTGTTGGGGGTTTTCTTACCCACTGCGGGTAGAATTCTACACTGGAGAGCATCACACTGGGAGTGCCATTGATAACATGGCCCATGACCGCAGATCAATATTTTAATGCTAGGCTATTGGTTGAATATCTCAAGGTTGGAGTCAGGTTTTGTGAAGGTGCCACCACAGTGCCCAACAAAGAAGACTTGAGAATTGCAGTCAAACAACTGCTGGCAAGAGAAGGAGAAGAAATGAGAAGAGCAGAGGATTTCAAGAAGATGGCAAGAATGGCCTCCTACAAGAACATGGAAGCCTGCGTGAGTGAGATCAAGAAGCTGATCCTGCAGCCTATTTAATCTCTGCATAGCAAGGTAACCACTTCAATGAATGTCTTTTCATGGAATCAAGATAATACTAATGTTTTCCATTGCAGTTTGATGTTTCCCTTTTCTCAGATTCCATTGAAATTGGCTTGGAGTTTCTAATTGGAACTTATGTAACTATGAATTTGGTCTTCTTTTTACTGAGAAACAAAAAAACATAGCAACGCCCCCTGATATACCCATTGGTTGATCTAATCTGATATGCAACACAACCTCTTGGGTCTAACTGTTCTTATAATTGCAGATCACTGCTGATCTTTCAGCAACTACTATTATTATCTTACTCTGATGATCTGCTTTGATGTGGTTACGATAATTTAAATGTCATATGACCAAAAACACCATTTCAACCGCATCGCTACTATTTTATACAAAATTTAAAATTACGTCTGCTGTGAATTCTTGTATATTATTCACACAATTTTCTGATGTTTTCCTTACTCTAGCAAATATTTCTATTGATATATCCATGTTTTACTTTTTTGAAGAAAATATTGATGCCTCTTGTTTTGTGATTTGTGTTCTTTCATGTACTGATTCTTCTGATTCCCTGTCGTAACTAACCAAACAAAATAATAAGTCAAATGCATATTTTAAAAGATCATATAACTAAACAAACAAAATAATAAGTCAAATGCATATTTGAAAAGATCATAAAACATTTTACATTCTAGATCAAAATTATGTAAAAGAAACAGTACAGACACATGATTGCCTTCTCATTATTCAGAGGTGTTTAAATAGGAATTACAAAACGATATTACTGTGGGTGAATACCACAGTTAGGTAAATATCGCTGTGGGTTATCTAACTCTCTAACCTAACTACGGGTGCGATTACTCTTTTCAACACACTCCCTTAATCTCAACGGGCAGTACATCATCAGCACTTTCTATGCCTAAAGATGCCTGGTGGTCTATGTCTCAACTAGGCTTACATTTCATTCAAAAAACTTAAGCTTGACTTTCTTCCTTGAAGTGTACTTGGAATTATTTTTCTTTGTTTTCTGGATTTTGATGCTAAGTAGTTGATCTTCTTCATCTTCTTGAACATAGTGAAAATCTTCATCTTCAGTTTCAACATGATTCTTTTGGTTGTCATCTTTACCTGCACACTCAACATTTTTGTTAGAAAAAATATGAATATATTTCAGCTTTTCTTGGAGAGCATTCACATCTTGGTGTTGCTCATCAATGACAACTACTTCATTTGCTTGATTCCATTGTGCATCATTCAGTGCTTCTTCAAAAATTGTAGGATTAGAAGAAAACAAAGCATATTGTAGATGCTCATCAGTAACAGGAGCCTGCTCATAGATCTCCCTCAAACTTCTGGTTTTTTGGTTTTGGGGTGGACTGCATTATGTTGTTTCTTTTGTGATGCTATCAGTTGGTTGTTGCTCATTCTTAGCAACTATTGTAGCTTCTATGCTGCCATCAACTATCTCTTGCTCAAAGAGACTATCACTCACATCATTGAGTATCGTTGCAGTGACAAGTTGGCCTTCACTGTCATCATCAAACATAACTGGATCAACATTCTTTGCTGGATTTACATGATCACTAGCTGCCTCATAGACACAGTCATCTTGACTGTCTTCCACTTCAGTGTGGGATTCCTGGTGTTCTGCCTGACTTACAGAGTCATCTTCCTCTACCGTTGGTTCCTCATTGAAGACTTCTTTTAGTGTATCCCATGCTCTCTTTGGAGTATCAGCTTCTACAATGTAATGAAATAGGGAATAGTCTATACAGTCTTGTATGAGACATAAGGCAACAACTTGCCTTCTTTCTTTTTCAAATTTTGTCAAAGCATTAAACTTTTATGGATCAATGGGATCCTTTTCAGCTATGAAGTGCCACAAATCTTGTAATTTTAACACATTAATTACTTTAATTGCCCATACATCATACTCATCTCCGTTAAAACACTGCCATAAACCTTGTGGTGTTAAGATATTTCTTACCTCTTCATATTCTTCTGGGATTGCTTCTAGTAGCACCATCTTCAAGAATCACAACCTTCAATAAGATTAGCTCTGGGAAACTGAGCACTGGGTGAGATCTAGTGAGCCCAGTCCTCCACGGATCTTGTAGATCTTCACCACCCCCCTTTTTTTTAATGATCCATGCAAATACAATGCTCACTATGAGATCTGATGCAAATCATGGAAAAATAAGATCTGGAAAAAAAAATAGATCTTGTTCACATGGACAAATCTCAAAATCCTGCTGTGTTCTTCAGTCACGAGCAATGGTATCAATCCATAGAGAGGATGTGAGACTCGCTCCCTAAAACAGCGAGCGGTAAAATCCAGCGACGGGCCATGGCTGAGCACTTCTGTCCATCCGCATCCGTTTCTAAACCCTCTGAGCTGGGATCGGGATCGAGAGCATGAAATGAAATGAATTCAGATATGAAATTAATTGATTAGCAATTCACTAATGAAGATACATAATTCGCGGATGGGTGATTTGGTCTATGATCCTCGATGATCTTGATCTGGAATTGATCTCCTTCTTCTCCGAAAAATTGGAGGCTGCTTAGATCTGGAAAGATGTATAAGACTCAGATCTGAATTTGGAAATCTAGAAAGCACTCTCACTCAGAAGCCATTTGAAAGTGACACAGCTTGGGCAGGCTATTTATCTCACCTTACTCCAAATATGTGATCTCTTTCTTGGTGGAGGGAATTCGTTTGGAGTATCGGCCGTCATTTGCATGGGAGATTAAGAAAAAGAAAAAGATTTGACAGAACAGGATTATTCTCAGTGAGTAGCAACGACCAATAAAAGCAAAGAGCTACTATCAGTCGTCCGCCATCCGCTGAGCTGCTCATCGCACATATTTTTATCTTTAATTTTTCCTGAACGGCCCCATATATCGTGAATTCCTATTGTATTTGTATGTGATCCCTTCAATATTTCGTGTGCAATTTTCATTTCGCATCTTCTGCAAAAAAAACAAATTTGAGGAATAGAACAGGCGATCTGATAAATCAACAGATTTACATGCGTGGAATGCCATTAATGGCCTCGGCGAATTGGTGAGATCGTTGCTATCATATTAGCGTTACAGGCTCATCATCAATTTTAGAAGGAGATCAGTGCGGTGTGATCCATTTTCAGATCTGAGTCTTTCGCAATTTGGCTGTAGTTGATTCCCACATTGCCGCGAGGATCGATCTTGGATCCCATGAACCTCTCTGGATTGAACAAACTGACGGTGTCTTGCTGTACTCTTTGCAGATAGAGGTCGGGTTCCTTCAAACTTTCAAAAAAGCATAAGGGACGGGACAAATATTTTCTAGATCTATTTTTTCTTATGAGCAAGACATCGCACCGCCTCTCTCCCACATTGCAAGAGCGGTGCCACCGCCCTTGCTAAAAAAAACCATAAGCGGTACCACCGCTTTTCATAGATTTAAAAAGTGCGGTGAACTGAGAGGACTTAACCGATTTCAGGGACCGCACCCCCTCACCGCATTTTGTTTTTGCACAAGGAGCGGTGCTGTGGATATTTTAAAAAAAAACAAGGGTTTTGTTTTTTTTTCTATATTAAAAAAAAGTGACAAGCAAGGAATTAAAAGGCTAAGCAAGGCATTTTTTATTTAAGAAAAAAAGCAAGGGAATTTTTTTAGTCATATCCAATGGCTAATACAAGATCTTTGAAGCCGATCTCCAGACTTGTTTTGACCAGATCTAACTATGAATTTTGGTCTATCAAAATGAAGACATTTCTGCAACTTAACAAATGTTGGGATATGGTGGAAGCCGAGTTCACAGAACCCGAAGTGGTTGCTCTGGCCGCAATGAATAATGCATAGAAAAATGCTCTCGAAGCTCGTCGAGACCGAGATCTCACAGCCACATGGCTGATCCAAAGTTGCATTGAAGAGTCCATTTTCCCATGGATCTCAGGTGCTACTAGTGCATATCAGGCTTGGAATCTGCTTGCATCGGCTTACAAGGGAACCGATCGCGTTAAAATGGTAAGACTGCAAACCCTACGCCTTCAATTCGAAAGTTTAAAGATGAAGGAGTCAGAATCTGTAGATCAGTTCATGACTAGGGTATCGGGTCTTATCATGCAATTCCAAACCTATGGCGAACCGCTAGAACAAAAAATAGTTGTTCAAAAGATTCTTCGGTGTCTCACCAAGAAATTTGCCATGGTAGTGACTGCCATAGAAGAAGCCAAAGATCTGTCTAAGTTCACCTTAGAAGAGTTAACTGGATCTCTTCTATCTCATGAAGCGCGATTCACTCAAGAAGAAGAATCATTGACCAATGCATTCAGCACTCAGGCTTCCCTCAACAGAGGTCGAGGCAGAGGAGGACGAGGTAGAGGAAGAAGAGGTCGATGGTCTCGATCTATAGAAGATAGAACCAATCACAATCATGAACAATCAGAGAATTCAGAACACTCTCACCACTCTCAAGGTTAGAGGGGAAGAAACAAGAGATGGACCAATAAGTCCAATGTTCAGTGTAACTACTACAAGAAGTATGGCCACTATGAACGTGAATGCAAAAAGAAGCAAGCGGACCCAAACAATAACCAGAACAACAGCAGAGCCAATGTCTCCAAAGAAGAAGAAGGCTCGTCAGAGGTGATGTTTCTGTCTTATCAAGCAACTGAAAAACATTGCAGCTCAGATCTATGGCTACTAGATAGCGGTTGTAGCAATCACATGACAGGTAACAAATCATTATTCTCTAGTCTATATTCCTTTATTATCATGAATATCAAGCTAAGAGATGACTCTCTTGTTCCAGCAAAAGGAAAAGGTATTGTTCCTGTACTTAGTAATCAAAATAAAAAAATGTCCATTCATGAGGTGTTTTATGTAACTCATTTGACTATAAATTTGATCAGTATAGGTCGATTACTTCAGAATAAGTATGATGTTAGGTTTCATGATACATACTGTGCTATCTATGACAAACCTGCCAGTAAGAGACTCATAGCCAAAGTTGAAATGACCAAGAATAGAATCTTTCCTCTTAGTCTTAGGAGTGCTAACCTTCCACATCCTGTAGTTCATACAATTTCTAGTCAAGATGAATCCTGGTTATGGCACTGTAGATTCGGTCATCTTCCCTTTAAGAGTCTCCATCTCCTACACAAACAGTCAATGGTCAAAGGATTACCGGTTATTCATAAACAATCCAACACTTGTGAGGATTGTATCACTGGTAAACATCATAGGGATAGTTTTCCCCCTTCCACATCTCGAGCCAAAGAGCAACTTGAGTTAGTTCATACAGACCTCTGTGGACCCATGCAAACCCGATCCATAGGAGGTAGTGTTTATTTTCTGACCTTTATTAATGACTTTCGCAGAAAAAAATGGATTTATTTTCTCAGGCACAAATTAGAGACCTTCTCCAAGTTTAAAGAGTTCAAGGCTCTCACTAAGAAGGAGTCTGGAAAGTCCATTAAAATGCTCAGGTCAGATGGTGGAGGTGAATATGATTCACATGATTTTTCAGATTTTTGTAAGCAGCATGGCATCCAAAGACAGTTCACCACCAAATACACTCCATAGTAGAATGGAGTTGTTGAACGGAAGAACCGGACCATCATGAACATGGCCCATAGCATGCTGTCACACAAGAAGTTGTCAAATGAGTATTGGGCTGAAGCTGTTGGATGCTCAGTCTACTTGCTCAATAGATCACCCACAGTAACTATCCAAGACAAGATTCTTGAAGAAGCATGGAGTGGCACTACGACTAGTGTCTCACATCTCAGAATTTTTGGTTCTATTTCCTTTGCGCATATACCTGATGAACTCAGAAGAAAGTTAGACAAGAAAAGTGAGTGTTGCATTTTCACTAGTTATAGTGAACAACACAAGGCATACAAGCTATATAATCCTGTCACCAAGCATCTTGTGGTGAGCAGAGACGTAAATTTCATTGAAGACAAATGCTTGAGTGATCCTTCAGACATACAACATGAAGATCACTCATATCAGCCAGATCTACCTATCAGTATTCCAAGATTGGAAGTACAACAGCAAGAAGATGCAGTAGATGGTCCACCACAGAATCGGAAAACCAAAAGCTTGACAGAGTTATATGAATAGACTCCAATTCTTGACGAACAACTTTAGTTTGCTCTCTTCTCCTGTCAGCCCACATCTTTTAATGAAGTAGTGAAGGATGCATAGTGGGTAAAAGCCATGAATGAAGAGATTGATGCAATAGAGAAAAATCAGACTTGGGATCTTGTGACATCCTTCCAGACAAAACTAGTATTGGAGTCAAATGGGTCTATAAGACCAAATTGAATGAAAAATGAGAACTTGAAAAGCATAAGGCAAGGTTGGTTGCCAAAGGTTATGCACAAAAGTATGGTATATATTATGATGAAATCTTTGCTCTTGTAGCAAGGATGGATACCATTAGAGCTGTACTTGCCATTGCAACACAAAATCAATGGCCTGCGTATCAAATGGATGTGAAATCTGCCTTTCTTAATGGCATTCTTGAAGAAGAAGTTTATGTATACCAGCCACCTGGTTACACTGTCAAAGGTCATGAAGACAAAGTGTATAAGCTGAAAAAGGCCCTATATGGTCTAAAACAAGCTCCACGAGCTTGGTATAGTAGGATTGACTCCTACCTCATCAACAATGGTTTCAACAGAAGCAGCAATGAGCCCACTTTGTATGTCAAAATAGAGCAAGGTAAAATACTGATGGTATGTCTTTATGTTGATGACATGATTTACACTGGTAATTTGATGCTTGAAGATTTCAGGACAATCATGAAAAAAGAATTTGAAATGACTGATCTAGGACTCATGAAGTACTTCCTTGGCTTGGAAGTTACTCAAACTGATAAAGGAATTTTTATCTGCCAGCATAAGTATGTTATTGATATTTTGCAGAGATTCAGAATGGATAAATGTAAACCAGCAGAAACCCCTATAGCTCTTGGCACCAAGTTAACCAAGAATGGTGATGAACCAGCAATAAACAATACACTCTATAAACAATTGGTAGGCAGTTTAATGTATTTGACTGCAACTAAACCTGATTTGATGTATGTTGTCAGTCTTATATCCAGATTTATGGAGTCTCCCAAAGACTCTCACTGGAATGTTGGAAAAAGAATACTGAGATATGTTGCAGGCACACTTGGATATGGCCTCTGGTACACTCATACACCAGACATTACTCTTGCAGGGTACACTGACAGTGATTTTGCAGGTAGTCTTGATGATAGGAAAAGCACATCTGGTTATGCTTTCCATTTGGGTACAATTATGATCTCTTGGGCATCTCAGAAACAACCCATTGTGAGCATGTCTTCTGCAGAAGTAGAATATGTAGCAGCCACCATAGTAGCTTGGCTAAGAAGACTATTGAAAGATATGGGACACACTCCAAAAGATCCCACTTCTATTTTCTGTGATAATAACTCTGCAATGCAGTTGTCTAAACATAATGTATTTCATAGAAAAAGAAAACACATTGACACTCATTATCACTTCATTCGTGAGTTAGTCAATGAAAAACAAATTTCTTTACTATTTTGTGACTCTAAGGAGCAGTTAGCTAACATGTTCACCAAACCATTGGGAACATCTACATTTGTATATCAGAGAGAGCACTTAGGCATATACAGTGCTGATGATGTACTACCAGTTGAGATTAAGGGGGTGTGTTGAAGAGAGTAATCTCAACCGTAGTTAGGTAACCCATGGCGGTATTTACCTAACTGTGGTATTCACCCACAGTAATAGTGTTTTGTATTTCCTATTTAAACACCTCTGAATAATGAGAAGGCAATCATCTACCCATGTGTTTTCTGTTTTCTCTGGTTTGCCGTTACACCAAAACCTGCAGATGTTGGTGTACATTTGAAACCCAACACAAGGCCCTATCACCAGGAGTGGTGGTTAAACCACTTGTTTTATATTCCCAGAGGTGCGGCGGTTATACCATGTGGAGGTACTCGATACTCCAACACCCCACCTCCAGCGTAGCTCGGGGGAATTGAACCCGAGACCTCTGCTCTGATACCATGTAAAAGAATCAGTATGGGCAAATGATTTCCTTCTCATTATTCAGAGGTGTTTAAATAGGAATTACAAAACAATATTACTGTGGGTGAATACCACAGTTAGATAAATTCCGCTGTGGGTTACCTAACTCTCTAACCTAACTACGGGTGAGATTACTCTCTTCAACAAATTAGAAGTCAAAACATGAACCTAGCAATTTACTGATAAAAATTCCAGTTTTGATTGTTTTTAGTCAATGGACTTTTACAGAAAATTAACAAGTCCAAAGAATTTAGCAAAACCAATTTTGATAGGAACTTCTTCATTAAATTCAGGATCCTATACATATAACTAAGCTGATTTTGATTTTGACCTGGTTAAGCTTAAAACACACTAAATAGGGCTATGGTCTAGTGGTTGAGATGGAGTGTAATCATGATGATTATCTAGATTTAAATCTTCTCTGACACAGAGCCTTGGAAATTAGGTTCTTGATCATATTTGACTATATCGTGTTTGCGGTATGAATTTCTTTGAAAGTTTACACACTCCAATCACACAAAATAGGGCTGTGGTCTAGTGGTTGAGATGGAGTGTAATCATGATGATTATCTAGATTTAATTCTTCTATGGCATAGAGCCTTGGAAATTAGGTTCTTGATCATATTTGACTGTATTCTGTTTGCGGTATGAATTTCCTTGAAATTTTACACACTCCAATCACATCTCCTATTTACAGGTGACTAGTTTAGAACATGTGAATTATAGTTTAGAACAATGATTGGTTTTTAAACACCCCGAGCTAAAAACTCTTTACAGGTTCACCTACTCTAGCAAGAATATCAGGATTCGGGGGTATAGTAAAAATGTCTGGCTAAACCAACCGACCAACAAATTAGTACAAAGATCCTCCGAGAGCCGATAGAATGAAGAGGAGCTGATAGAACGATTTTGAACCAAAAACTCTTTACAGGTTCACCTTTTCTAGCAAGAATATCGGGATTCTGGGGTATAGTAAAAATGTCTGGCTAAACCAACCGACCAACAAATTAGTACGAAGAGGAGCTGATAGAACAATATTGAAGCATAATGGTGGAAACTAAAGACAATGCAATGAATAATTTAAAATAGAAGAGAAACTAGTGTTCTTGATTTGCCTAAACCCTTCATTTCTTCATATATGATGAGCTTGATACTTACAACAGATTTTTGACTTAATTTGAAGTTTTCTTTGATCCCTTTTCTGGTACCTTCTTTTTTGCCCGGAATGCCATCAATTTCTCAAGCCCTTCCTCTTCTTTGAAAATTCATTTTCAGTACCTCCAATAAAATAGAGGCACAACTCCAACAATTAACACAAAGGGGGAATTCGAATGACGGTGCCAACTTTTCTAGGACAAATCAATCAACTGCTCCTAATGAGGAAAAAGACAAGGTTCATGCAACCACTATCATATAAAATATGAGTAAGAAGGAGAATTTGGAAATTTATATCAAACCCATATTAAAAATGGACCAAATGGCTTTGAATATACAGTCTTTTTGTTATATCTGTTTACTTTTGAAACTTAAGAGTTTAAGAGTTTTAAAGCTAGTTGTCTAACTAGGGACCATTTTCTCCTTATTTTTTTTTTGTTGGTTTTTATTTGTTTCTGGTCATGAATCTTAACGGAATTTTCAAAACTTGCAAAACATTGCTAGAATTTATAGAATGTGGGTGTTTGGGGGTTTTCATGTCAGGTCATTTCATTTTTGCATTTAAAATAGCCCAACAAACAACAGAAATTACAAGATTTTATGAGTTAAATTCACCTGATTCCGGCTAAAAGTATGTCGAAAAATCAAAATCATCCTTAGTTAAACAACTCCATTCTAAAATACATTATCACCTTTATATATTTCCTCTACACCTTAAGCTAGTGCATGCTACCCACAGGAGGAAACCCTATGCTATTTGGAGAGAAGGTGCAACTTTGTGCCAAAAACCACTCAACTCAGAGACCCTATATCTTTTAAGCCTTATCTTTTTTAGTTTAGAAAGACTACCAAAAGAATAGAATAGGGATTTAAGCTAGTGCATGCTACCCACATGAGGAATCCCTATGCTATTTGGAGAGAAGGTACAACTTTGTGCCAAGAACCACTCAACTCAGAGACCCCTATATCTTTTAAGCCTCATCTCTTTTAGTTTAGAAGGACTACCAAAAGAATAGAACAGGGAATTAATATATAAATCACCTTGATTTCTGTGCAAATCAGTTCTAAAACACTTGAGATCTGTGTTTAAAAGGTTCTGATAGTCATGTAAAAGATTATAAACCAATGAACTAAATGCTCTTAAATCTATTTGTGATTGCATTTACTTGAATATGAAAGGAAAATGATACAATGGGTAAATACCAAAGTCAACTAACTCAAAAAATTTAAGTAAGAGCAATCAAACATATCAATGAAATGAAATTTAGTTATTTTATTTTTATTTCAAAGATATAAATATAAATTTTGGATATATTGGATTCAACTTCAAATCATTGAAAGAGATAGACAAATAACTTGCAAAGCACTTTCTCTAAATATAAATTTTGGATATATTGGATTCAACTTCAAATCACTGAAAGAGATAGACAAATCACTTGCAAAGCACTTTCTCTCACTAAGTCCAAGGATGGAATCACATGAACACAATTAAAGAAATCTCTATCTCACATTGAATTGTTTGCTCTCACTAGAAAGGAAAATAATGGAATGAAAATTTAGAGAACTCCAGCAAAATAATAATCAAACAACCCACTGTAATTTTCCAGGTTATTTTCTGGTTCATTGCTCCTTAGAGCAGTTTTGTTTAGGTTAAAGGATTTTATGTCTCAAACTGTTAGTATGATATGTAAGATCTGTTTTCCCCATATTCAGGAGGATCAAGCTGATATGCTTTCTCTAGTTTTGCTTTCGTGTTCGATGAACACGTTGAATTGTACTTATCCCTGTATTTTTATCTCTCCTTAATAGAATAGATCTGAACTTACAAAAAAAAAACTTTGTAGGTCTTATAGAATGAGTGTGGAAGTTATAAGAGAGAGATTCCTAGAAGATAATGGAAATAGAATAAATAAAATAGGATTGTACTAACATCAATGAGATCATATAGTTCATGGGACAAAAGTACATCATCATATTGCTAAACTTTTGAAAAGTAAATGTCTTTACTACTTAAAAGGGGACGTGATTCAAACAAAAAAAATTAAACATGATGAGAAATACATATATGTGGGGTTGAAACCTCATGTCCTTTTATAGGTGTACTCATGTGTATGCCCTTCTAGGGATGTTAGTTTCTATGAGGAGCTTGTTCCCGTGGTTCATCATCGTGGTGGTTCATCTCCCATTGATCTCCAATTAGTTGGTTTGAAATAATTTTATTCAACTAATTTCCTTAAGTATTGTACTTCTCCTAATGTGGTTGTAGACACCACAATTAATGAGGAAATGTTGGTATGTCTCGACTTGCATATTTGGCATGTCTTGTGTTTCCAATCTTCTTTATAATTACGTCCCACCTCCATGTTTCACATCTCAATCTATGTAAGTCCATTCTTATCTAAGACATATTTTTCTTATCCTTCAATGGCATCTTAATTGATAGGTATTCTTGGATCTTTATTGAACATTCGGGGCTGAATTTTTCTATATAATATTATTTCTTTATTTGGGCTCTACTCTTATACTCCCTCATTCTATTACTGTTATGGAAGTGTCTTATTAGCTCCTTTCAATTTCTGGTGAAATTCCTTCTACAATATTCTAGTGTTCTATCCATTTTATACTTTGTAATTCCCATGTCACACTTTCTTCTTTCTAGTACTTCTTTACTAATTGGTGCAATTAGCCTACCCTCCAATTATGCTAACCTTCTTTGTATATGATAAATATTCTTTTCCCTTTCTAGTAGTTAGATACCTATTTTTTCTTGAATAATTTAGTATGGGTTCATGTTCTTTATTCTTAGAAAGGAAGAAGTTATATGTTTTGTTCAACTCATTCTAGTTGTAGCCACTTAGACTTGGCCATACTAGCCCCTCCATATCTCACATCTGTACATTAACATTGGTGCGACTAGGGGTTGAATGAAAAATCTATTAATATTCCATTCCCATATTTTTTTTGTCCTAACCCTATTCTATAGGAGTGATATTGCTTTCCATTATGCTTGTGCACTTTTCCTTGTTCTACTCTAGCGTTATTTCCTTGAATGTAGTTTATCGTTGGTTCATCTTCTTTTGGAATGAAAATATGTTCTTCTTTTTTATCAATATTAAATTCCATCCCTACTCCACTACAAGAGGTTTCCAACACTGCTAAATGTTATTGTACATTGTTAGAAGTATTTTCTACCAATATGACATCATCTTCATATAAAAGAATCTTGATTATTAAACCTATAGTTTTCACCCCTACCGTCCATCGCTTGTCGATCCATTTTTCCAATTGGTCTATGTATAGACTGAAAAGGGTGGGTGAGAGTGGACACCCTTATTTTACTCTTATCCCACTCTGGATCTCCTTGAAAATCCTTTGTAGGTTCTTATCCAACTCTTAACATGTTCATATGATTTGTGGATTGTCACTCTCCATTCCATTGGTACTCCAAGATCTACTAATGTTTTCATGAGCTTCAACCATTTTGTCAAATGCCTTATGAAAGTCCACAAAGTAGCATCGTAGGTCTTCTTCCTTTTTTTCCCAAGTGTTTTCAACCATGTGTCTTGATGTTAGGCAGCGCCATAGTGGTTGATGGTTGAATGCTTTGAATTGAACTCTACTTGTCCTTTTCCTCATTTACCATTTTCTTTTTTCTCCTCTACAGAGTTTCTCTCGATGATGCTTCATAGCATATTGGCAAAGGTTGAGATAATAATTATCTTCTTGTAGTTGTTGGATTGTTTTTTACATTTTTCTTAATAATTGGAAGGGTAGTAATGGTTTCCTACCTCTTTGAAAACCCTTCTCCGTCATTTTGTCTACTACATCTATTATATACCTCTTGAGATAATCCTTGTCCCCTTTGAGGTGTTCTTTGTGATACCCCGAGTCCCCATTCTCTTTTATGTAATAAGGATAAAACATTATCCAAGTAAGTAGGACGACTGGAAAAACAAGTTTTGGATTGTTTATAATTAAACTAAGTTAAGTTTGTTTGTATTAATAACTCAGCTACGGAAAATATACAAAAGGGATTCCATTGGAGAAAAGAGAAGGAAATTTAAAGAAAGAACTGAATAAATAAATAATAAAATAAAAAGACGGGGAAAGAAATGGAAGGAATTTGTCTTTAATAAATATAATAATGGGAAATAGGAAACTAAACCAAACCCCTAACTGAATGTAACCGATTCAAAATAGAGAAAAAAAAGTAAAAGAAGAATGGAAAATCCCAGTTAATGTTCGAAGGGGGAAGATACAAGAATTAATGATCTTCACATGAATGTGAATATCTTGTAGAGGTATGTTGCATTCCAGTACAAATTACTGAGAGGTAGTCCAGAATATTGAAAATAATCTCGTGCCTTGAGTGCTAAGTGGTACATGTATGGTATCGACTAAGTGTAGTCGAGGTACAACTAGGAAAATATTCCCAGATTGAACAAAAGTCTAACTAAATGTTTATGAATAAGGGTTAAAAGATGACAAGAGGGTTCTTAAAGGGACATATTAAGGAGAAATACCTCTCTCTCTTCTGGTGGAATCCCTCCTTGGCTCGGGGATTAACTTGTAAGAGACAAGGAATTGTTTCTTGCATACTAAGGTTGGGAGGATCCTTGTCGAGTTATTCTTGGAAGAATGCATGAAATTATTCAATAAAAAATAAGTTTCTAGAAATATTTATTTTGAATTATGTTTATCAACATTGTCCTATTATCAATTGCTCATGGGAAAAGATTGTAATTGAAAAGTATTTTACCTAATTCATTGAAGCTTTATGTAAACTATACTTATTGTTCTAAAAGTATCTTATAGTGGTTGTTTATGTGATAATATCAATGTTGTATGTTCATAATTTATTTATTTGAACTATAAATATCCACCTCTTTTATTAATAGCAATGGATCAACTAAGCACTAAATAACTAGAACCATATGTAAAGTAGTTATTATTCAATTGAAAACACATAGACAAGTTCAGAGATTCAGGACTCTCGGAAATCTCACTAGAACAAAGATATTTAATTAAACAAATGGTAATTCCTTTACATGGTGAAACCCCTTATATTTAGACAAATATTGTTCGACAGTTCAAGTCGAGACTGAGCCTTGACAAAATCGACCTAGATTCTCTAACTTTCAACTCTCGTTGAACCAAAACCCTAAAAGGAGATTTAAATGTTTAAGAAAATATAAGAGGTAGTTACAAAATGAATTACGATATCACCACCAGCTAATAAGAAAAATTTAAGTTCATTTCTTTATACAAGAGAGAAATATACAACTCCATAACATCTAGGAAACACAATTACAGTCTTTTATAGTTGTATTAGATGAGACAAAGTGTGTATTTGAATCCATAATAACCTAGTTTAACAAAAAACAACTCATAAAAATAAGAGTTGAGGTTCTAGTCACCATATGGAGAGAAAAATGACTTAAGATTCTGAATTATCACCAGACATGGAAAGGGAACTCATAGAAGCCTTGTGATAAGTAATGACAATACAATCATAGTTACATTTTAATTCTCTGAACCAAAATTACAACTCAAATAGTAGGGTCCATCCTCAATTGAACCAAATCTAGAAGAATTCAACATACCATTCAACAGAAAATACCTATATTTAAATAAAACATGAATCCCTTCATTTGCTCGTGATGTATGGTCATAGAATGAAGTGGGATTACCGACCATAGAAAAACCTAGGTCACTATACGAACAAGATGTGCTCGCATTGTATTTCCCCAAGGAAGCATTATACCACATGGAGACGATTAATCAATAACTCATTTTTTGAAAGAAAGGAAACTAAAATATCATTGACAGAAGGAAATAAAACAAATACTAAGGAAAATCTAGATGTAGCTTAGCTGTAGAGAATGTGAGGATATATTGCAAGCATATCCTCTTTTTAAAGTATATAAATAACTTGGTAACCATTCAATCTTTGAAGAACATCCATACATCCTTGAGAAGGTATTCCTTCCGAAATGATTCCCTGGAAAGTTGATCTCATATGAAGTCAAATGATTCTTACGTACCTTCCCTCAATCTAAGTTAACCCAACTTTCCTCTCCATCTAGGGGTGATGTTGGCTTCTATCTTCTTCTTGTCTCGACCCACGGTTCAATCACTTAACACAATACCAACATGACACCCCAAGACATCGAATCAACAGAGCAAGATCAGTCGGTAGCAGTCATGAAGCAGGCACAGTCTCACCTAATATATCTTAATGGGTAACTGCCAGAACCATGTTTCCATAGTTGGCGAGGGATTATAGTCCCTTGGCGCATGGATAAGGCGCTCAACAAAGACGATGGGATGGAGTCGTTCATTCTGCGACAACAACACAACAATGTGCCACAGTCCACCTATGCGACACAACAATGCCTTTAGGCCTTAATGAATGGCACAAGGGTGCAACACAGCCAACACCTTACACTCTACAAACAATGCACGATTTATATTTATACTTAGCATATTAACCATGAACTTATACACAGCAGTTCAGCAATACTTTTGAGAAATCATACATTCATACTGCGACATTCATATAGCATAATTGTAACTGTAATAATGTAAGATAAGAAAACATCTACATAAACATTCACCATTCAACAACATTCATCCATACAACACTAGAAATAATGTGGAAAAACATTTAGGAAAAACCACCAAAGTGCTCTTCTTCTGGCATGAGAAATGGATATAGCACCTTGTAGCTTGCAACTTGCAGATTGTTATTAAGAGATGTCTTTCTGAATCAATCTTATTGCTCTCATGCTCTTTGGTTTATTCTTCTATCTACTCCTACTGATCCGCACACAACATGGATCGACTCTTCTACTCTACTAGAGGTCTACGCACACAGGTGCAAGATCTGCGGCTCAACAACCTTCTACTTCTATTATCTATCCAACTTACTGAACTTACATAACCTTCTGAACCCTTATAGCATCCTATTTATAGCATGTACGAGACCACACAGGGTCCACTGAGTACAACTGAGTTATTACAGACTCAACAACTTACAAAATATCTCTGTTACATAAACTTCGGCCCATACCTAGCCGTGAAAGCCCTGGAAGAACTTAACCACAGCTTTAAATAGTCGTGAAAACATATTTCATCTTCCCCGTCCTAGTCATAAATAGATGCAAAAATTGTCCTTCCATATTTCATTGGTTCATCCTTTTACCGTCTTCCTTGATTTCAGCCTGTCCAACTTTAACTCTTCTACCTACCTCTTCCATCAACTCGGATCTTCCTTCCTCATCACAGCTTTCCTTTTACTCTTCCTTTGTCATGCGCATGTTTTGTCTTCCTGCGTCATTTCCTTCATTCCCTGCTTGACATGTTTTTACCGTGTCGTGCGCACATTATTCCTCTTTTGCTTGCACGTCTGATTTATACTTGTATACTTTTCCTTCTTTTACTCTCTCTTCTCCTGGCCCAAAAGGCCCCAAACACTCACATGTGGCTCATCTCGAGCCACTAAGGAAAAAGGGAATTCTCCATAAAATTTTGTGCCGCAAAACTTCATGTTTCCCTCAAAAACTTATGTTTCTGGTGCCAGCTACGCCACAGGATCAACCTTATCTTCTTCTTGTCTTGACCCATGATTCAATCACTCAACACAATACTAACATGACACCCCAAGACATCGTCCTGACAAAGCAAGCTCGTTCGAAAACACCCGCAAAGCAGGCACAGTCTCACCCGAGATATCTTAATGGGTAATTTCCATAGCCATGTTTCCGCAGTGGGTGAAGGATTATATTACTTCCTTGGCATGTGACAAGGTGCTCGAAAATGATGATGGGATGGAGTCTTTCACTTTGCGACAATGGCACAACTATGTGCCACTATCCACCTGGGTGACACAACAATGTCTTTAGGCCTTCATGACTGGTGCAAGGGTGCGACACAGACAACCCCTTACACTCTACAGACAGTGCACAATTTATATTTATACTTAGCAGATTAACCTTAAACTTATACACATCAGTTCAACAATAATTTTGAGCAATCATACATTCATACTACGACATTCATATAACATAACTGTAACTATAATAATGTAAGATAAGCAAACATCCACATAAACATTCACCATTCAACAACATTCATCCATACAACACTAGAAATAACGTGGAAACCCATCTAGGAAAAACCACCAAGGTGCTCTTCATCTGGCATGGGAAATGGATATAGCACCTTGCAGCCTGTTCTTAAGATATGTCTTTTTGACTCAAGCTTCTTGCTCTCATGCTCTCTGGTTTATTATTCTATCTAGTCCTATTGATCCATGCATAGCATGGATCAACTCTTCTACTCTACTAGAGGTCTGTGCACACAACTACAAGATCTGCGGCTTAATAACCTTCTACTTCTATTGTCTAGCCAACTTATTGAACTTACATAACCTTCTGAACCCTTATACATAACGGGTTCTCCTATTTATAGCATCTACGAGACCACACAGGTTCGACTGAGTACAACTCAGTTATTACAGACTCAACAACTTACAAAATATCTTAGTTACATAAATGTTGGCCCATACCTAGTCGTGAAAGTCTTGGAAGACATTAACCACAGCTTTAACTAGCCACGAAAACGTCTTTCCGCTTCCTTGTGTTGGTCATAAATAGCCACAAAAACTGTCCTTCCACCTTCTACTGGTTCGTCCTTCAATCGTCTTCCTTGATTTCCTCCTGTCCAGCTTCAACTCTTCTACCTACCTCTTCCATCGACTCGAATCTACCTTCCTTGTCGCAGGTATCCTCATCGCAGCTTTCCTTTTTCTTTCCTCTATTGCGCGCATGTTTTATCTTCCGGTGCCAGTTCCTTCATTCCCTTCTTGAACTATTTTTACCCTTTCGTGTACGCACTTTTCCTCTTTTGCTTGTGCATCCGATTTATCCTTGTATACTTTCCCTTCTTTTTCTCTCTCTTCTCTTGGCCCAACAGGTGAACTGGAATTCTTGAACAAATGCTGTTCCATGTTAGAATGAATTTGTGAAACCCTCCTTACAACTGTGAAGAGTTGAGATAGCTTCATGTACTCCAATATTTGATGGCCTGATAGAGAATCATTATTAATGTGATGTTAAAACCTTACACCTCGACACCGTGTACAACTTGTGTGGAGAGGAATCAATCATTTATTTCATCTCCCCACTACAAGTGGGCACCACCTCAACATTAAAAGTGGAGTGTTTCCACCCCTTCCTTTGTTATAGGACTAAAATGTGGATAATGGGATTATTCAATTGCACTTTTGGATGTCTTAATGTGTAGTCTTTGAATTGGTGGTAATGACATTATGAGTCATTAATTCCTACAAAAAATAGTACATGTTTTATCTTTTTAGCTAAGTAGGCCTCGACTTCCATTGATGGTCAACAACACAAGTCTAGAATTAGGACTCTCAGTATACTAGCAGAACCTTTCCTTTAACTAAAGTAAAAAAAATCGACATGGTGATACTACATTCTTCTTGTAGTCCTCCTGTCTAATTTTCCTTCCCTGTTCTATTTTCTAGATTCTCATTAGTAACAACATCTATTATTATGAGCTTAGTGGGTTAACTTGAGTAGTTGAGAGTTGTATTCATAAAGCAATAGGTCTTGGGGTTAATCCCCGAGTTTCTATGCAAGGGCCTCACTTGATGTCCCCACCGGGTTAGGCCCTATAATCAAGGCTGATGGTTTACCTTGGGTACCCTCGCCAAAATGAGGGGAAGTACCTGAGGGTTTCCTGGGACATGTTCCATCTAAAAAAAGGAAACAACATCTATTATGAAAATATTGTGCATTTAGTTGTAATTTATAAATTTATCCCTTGTTATGTTTTCATACAAAGTTCTCACTTGTTGCATCCATTGTTTGTCCAAAATGTCATTCTCTTAACTGGTTCCCTTACTAGGATCTCCCTCCAAAAATATTCCAGGTTCCAAAAAGATGCTAGTTTCCTTGTTGTACTTGTTTATATCTAAACGTGATTTATCCTCTCCAAGTTGTATATTATGTGTTAAATGTAGTCCAATACACTTTGGCCTTTATATGTGAAGCACGTGGGCCTCTATAAGTTCTTCCATTTTCCACCTATCCAGCCCATAACAATTAACCAATTTGTGTGCATTTCACATGTTAATTAATATCTCTCCAAATTGAGTAGCTTCTTTGTCTACATTTATTGATATTCTTTTCCATTCCTTGTAGTCTTCTTTCAACGATAGAGGGTGATTTTTTTTGTAGCAATCCATTCATATATTATCCATAAACTCCAATATCTTTTAGTTAACCAACAAGAATTTAAATGTGAATTCGGATCAATTGCTATGTTTTCAATAAGGCATAAATAATAAGGTTAAATAGAACAATACAAACATAATTATGAGGAAAAATAGATTCTGCAAACATAAAAATGAAGACTGTAACTTGCTAACAGAGTTCGACTTAGAATGCCTACACCTTCAGGTCCACTTCCAATGCGACTGATTAAATTAATTCTTCAAATGCAAAATGTTACATAAATTCTAGAGAATGACAAAAATATAGTTGTGTACAAATAAAATAGACACAACCAATGAAATGCCTCAAGCATACAAATGGAGACTCTTAGTCTTCCACGGAATATCCCCAACCATTGGACAACACATTGTCTTCTTCTACAGTATGAAATTTATCTCTGACTCTCTATATAACAAAATACACTGATCACTTACTGTTCTAACTATGTATTTATTCCTCTACTTCCTTCTCTCCCTGCTTTGTTCATCCATTTAAAAAATAGTATATTAAATAGAATAATTTCTCCAGTGAAGATCCATGGATAACGTGCCCAATTCGGGGTGAATTCCATCTCTATACCGAAATTATTACCTGTAGGATAAGAATCCATGCCCAAATTAAGAGTAACATAGCATGAAATGAGGATCAAATTCAAAGATAGGAATCCAAATATCTTTGTTTCAACCGAAAAATGAAATCCGTAGTCGTAACACTCGGTTTAAACTAGGTTCGTCGACCTATTCTAACGTCGAGCAAGTTGAAACGTCGATTATATATTCCTCATACATTTCTCGTATATTTTCCATGGTGGGACCCTTCATGAGTTCTTCAGTTGGAATGGAGTCACAATCCATATGAGAGTATATTTCCATTTGACCGAAGCATTTGAGCTTGCGATCCGCCACCTTCAAGAAAATCGAAGAACTCATTTACCAACAAAAAATTGGTGATCAACCGTGAATAGCTGGGAGGATAGAACCAAATATTTTCTTGAAGAACCTCATTTCTACTGGGATGGTAGCCTCAATCACCTTCCCTTCACTACCACTAATGCACCTTCACATACCACTAACACACCTTCACATATACAATAGACGAACATGCTTCATATACACGATATTGACGAGAAATGAACAAACCATAGAAGAGACCAATGACAAGTCAAACACAAGGACAATGATGATTAGATAGAGAAACAACAAATCTTGAAGCCAATAGTCATCTTCAAGATATATATCATACAATTAGTGATTGTTCAACCCAATTATAAGTCAATAATACAAAAGTCTTGTAAATATACATATTCAATCTTCACTCTCATCCTTTCTACTCTTTTGCAACGTATTTTTGTGTGCTTAATTTTTTCTGTAGTGTTCTAATACAAGTCTTATATTATTCAAAAGAATCAATTTCTAAAATGATGTGCATAAATTTTGCATTTCCTATTGTGTTTTAGTGTAGGTTGATAATATTCTTAATGTTCAACCTTAAAGGGTTGGTTTTTGGGGTCATTTACTCTTGTAATAGTGTGTTGTAAGGTTCCAACTTCTACGATGTCCATCACTTGCATAAGAAAAATGTGAACTATAGCTCTTACACTTTCAAACATTTTAGTTGTGATTAATATTTACAACTTTGTATCTTAAATAATGTTTGGTTTGTGCATGTGTACTAAGCTTTTACTGTTATAACTATATATTTATTCCTCTACTTCCTTCTTTCCCTACTTTGTTCATCCATTTCAAAAATATTATATTACATAGAAGAATTTTGCTAGTGAAGATCCATGGATAACATGCCCAATTTGGGGCAAATTCCATCTCGATACCCAAATTACCTGTAGGATAAGAATCCATGCCCAAATTAAGAGCAACATAGCATGAAATTAAGATCAAATTCAAAGATAGGCATCCAAATATCTTTGTTTAAACTCAAATCCTTAGTCGTAACTCCCGGTTTAAACTAGGTTCGTCGACCTATTCTACCGTCGAGAAAGATGAAATGTCTATTATATATTCATTATACATTCCTCATATATTTTCCATGGCGGATCCCTTCATGAATTCTTTAGTTGGAATGGAGTCACAATCCATATGAGAGCATATTGTCATTTTACTAAAGCAGTTGAGCTTGTGATCCATCGCCTTCAAGGAAATCGAAGAACTCATTTACTAACAACAAAGTGGTGATAAACCACGGATAGGTGGGTGGATAGAACCAACTCTTTGCTTGCAGAACCTCATTTATGCTAGGATGGTAGCCTCAATAACCTTCCCTTCACTGCCACTAACACACCTTCACATACCACTAACACACCTTCACATATACAATAGATGAACATGCTTTAGATACATGATATTGAAGAGTAATGAACAAACCACACAAGAGACCAATGACTAGTCAAACACAAGGCCAATGATGATTAGATAGAGAAACAACGAATCTTGAAGCGAGTAGTCATCTTTAAGATATATATTGTACAATTAGTGATTGTTCAGCTCAATTATAAGTCAATAATACAAAAGTATTGTAAATATACATATTCAATATTCACTCTCATCCTTGTTACTCTTTTGCAACGTATTTTTGTGTGCTTAATTTTTTCTATAGTGTTCTAATACAAGTCTTATATTATTGAAAAGAATCAATTTCTAAAATGATGTGCGTAACTTTTGCATTTCTTATTGTGTTTTAGTGTTGGTTGATGATATTCTTAATGTTCAAGCTTAAAGGGTTGGTTTTTGGGGTCATTGACTCTTGTAATAGTGTGTTTGTGCATGTGTACGTTAAGGTGTAGAAACCCCTTAGTAATCCTTAAAGAGTCCTAGGTTGAAAAGGTTGACAAGCTAATGAAGATATGTTCAATATCACTAACCATAGATATTTACAAGTGACAAGGGGTGTCTATGCTAAGTTACAAAATTAGAACTGTATCCATAATATGTGATACCAACCCATTCTAGTAATGCACACATTCAGGTATTATATCACCTCAATGTATATAAATCAATATTAATACAGTGTGCAATTATTGTGGGTAAGATTGGTTGAAGTTAAGGTGTAGAGCCATGTAATGATTATTATTTTAGTCATGCATCCAAGGCAAAGGTTTTTGTCTTAATATAAGTGTATCTTTGCATATGTTATTTTGACATAATTATTGTTATATACTTTTACTAAATATTTATTATTATTTCCATTGCATTCTTCAAATAATATGGGCTTAATATCTAGTGTCGACGTCAATATAGTCCATATGCATTTGCTGAACAATTCAGATAACAATGGTGGTTCATTAAAATTTGTTTAGATGGGAGATATCTATTTGTTTACAAATGGCATCCAATTTTGTCATCCACATTACATGCGAGGGTTATTAAGAGTATTGATAAGTGTTCAACATATATAAGCTCAATATATAGCTAATCCTAAGTGAGAGGAAGCTTTGGATTATTGTGCAAGGAACTAATATGAAGATCATGAGTGATGATGAATGGAAGATAAGGTGTTGTTTTATTATAAAACATACAAGATTCATGAGTGGTCCTAACATTTAAGAACATGTGATTTCTCCTAAGAGATCATATGTTCAAATATGAAGGGGAGTAGGGAATGCACACCTCTATAGACTTTAGCAGTTACATCGTTGTGTAGTGGGGGGCCCTTGTCATACAAACAAACGGGTCCCATACAACAAATTGGTGTCTAGCTTGGTTGTGACCTTACAAATATATATATAT
>LPNX011112687.1:67296-104438 GCA_001517045.1 Pseudotsuga menziesii
CTCAAAGCCACACTAACTGCATAAGATATATCATGTCAAGTGTGTGTAATATAAATCAAACACTCAATCAACTACCTATATAGTGTATTATTTACCATAGAAGAAGAACCTGCTTCTTCAAGCTTAACTCTTGAAAGGAACAGAGTCTTGCTTGGCTTGCAATATTTCATGTTGAACTTGTTCAGCAAATCTAAGGCATACTTGGACTGATGTACTTTGATTCCATGTTGGGATTGAGCATTTTTGAGACCCAAGAATTGGCTCAACAATCCCAAATATGTCATAGAAAATGCATGGTTCATTGCATCCTTCAAGGAGGCAATCTCTTTCTTTGAAGTTCCTGTAATCAGAAGGTCATCCACATAGAAGAAAATAATCATCAAATAACCATGAATCAGCTTCAAATAGACATTAGTATCAGACTTGCATCGAACAAAACTCAGTGATAGCAAAAAGCCATCAATCTTGGCATACCAAGCCCTGGGGGCTTGCTTGAGCCCATACAATGATTTATTTGACTTGCACACGAAAGATGGATTAGAAATAAACCATTAAGGTTTCTGCATGTAAATCTCCTCAGTGAGATCTCCATTTAGGAAATCACACTTCACATCCATGTGATGTACCTCCCATTGCTTCGAAGCTGCAATGGCTAAAGCTAGCCTTATGGAGTCCATCTTCGCCACTGGTGCATAGATTTCATTGTAGTCAATACCGTGTACTTGTGAGTAGCCCTTGGCTACCAATATTTCCTTATATTTCAAAGGTGAACCATCAGCAACAAACTTAGTCTTGAAAACCCACTTACATTGAACTAGCTTCTTCCCTTGGGGAAGATCAAGCAGTTCCCAAGTGTTGTTCTTCTGGAGTGAGCTGAATTATTCTTTCATGGCTGTTTTCCATATTGGATCATGGGCTACATCTTCATATGTCTGTGTATCTAATTCAACCATGAGATAGCACTTCTCAGCAAATAGAGGATCTTTCACACAAAGGGCACTCTCAAATTGAGATCTAGTCCTCCTAGTGTCATTAGGATTTCCAGCTAGTTCCCTAGCTGCATGAATGGTATTTGCTTCCCATTTTGGTCTTGTAGGACTGTTAGGATCTGCAATAAAATAATCATTATCAGATATACTAGAATCAACAAACTCATTAGTCTCTTCACTTACAATCAATGGATTTGGTGGTGAAGAAGACTCTCCAACTTCAACTGCTACTAAAGGCTCTTCTTGGAACTGAACACTTCTTTCAATGAAATATTTGTTAGTGCTAAAGTTGATCCACTTGTGCCCTTTTGAATCTTCAAAATACCCAACAAATAGGCACTCTTGGCTTTGGGGCTGCAAAGCATTCCTCTTTTTTGTTGGAATTCTAGCCCAAGCCTTTAAGCCAAAAATCTTGAAATGGGTCACATCTGGCTTGTGCCCACTCCAAGCTTCAAAAAGAGTCAAAACATCAAGCTGCTTATGAGGCACCCTATTATGAATGTAGGATGCATAGTTTATAGCCTCGGCCCAAAATTTTGGTGGCAAAGTCTTTGCCTCCATCATGCATGTTTCCATCTCCTTCAGTGACTTGTTCTTTCTCTCAACAACACCATTTTGCTGTGGTGTGTAAGGGATCGAATGCTACATATGAATACTCACATCTTTACAATAATGAATGAACTCAGACTTGATGTACTCAACACCATTGTCAGATGTGAGGATCTTGAGTTTCCTCCTAGACTAGTTTTCAACCAAGGCTTTAAAGACTTTGAAGAGGTAAAAAAATTTAGACTTATGCTTTAGGAAGTGAACCCAACAATACCTGGAAAATTCATCTATAAAAGTGAGTGCATATTTGGCTTGACTCATGGACATATGAAGAAATGGACCAGCAATTTCACTATGGATCAACTCAATAGGTGCAGAGGTTCTCTCATGACTAGCTGTCTCATACTAGTGCTCTGGGTGTTTCCCTAGGATACAACCTTGACAAAATCCCTTAGAAAACTTGATATTTGGTAACCCTATGACCATATCTTTTTCACTCAAATAAGAAAGATACTTGTAGTTAAGATGGACAAATATTTCATGCCAAAGCTTGCTTTCCTCATTAGCATGAATCAGAAGACTAGAGGGGTTCAAGTAGCATAGAAAATGAAAAACGTGTATACCTTCGAAGTGTTATCAACAACACCTTTTGATATGACTTTACCATTCGAAATCTCAGTGATTTCAACATCATCAAGGGAGAAGATGACCTTATTTGGAGACCCAGTGTGAGTCATCTGATACAATGACAAGAGATTAGAGGCCAGACTTAGAACATACAACACATTATTGAACTTACCATGTTCAAGTTCAATCCTTCCCTTCCCCAAACTCTCAGTGAGAGAGTCATCTCCCAAAACTATTGGCGGACCTTTCGACATGTCAAGAGAGGAGAATTCCTCTTTTGTCAAAACCATATGTCTAGAAGCTCCATAGTCTATGATGAAGCTAGGTGAGCTTGATGTGCCAGCAACCAAGGCATGTACTCTCTCTCTATCCTCTCAATTTGATCCTCTTTCCCTCTTCTTTGAGCAATTAGCAAGGGAGATATTATTCTTCTCCAGGAGTTGGGTCAACATGTCAATTTTATTCTTCATGCAAAATCTCTCAGGATGATAGCCCTTACTGCAGTATGCGCACTTGCTCATTTATCCTTTGTTCTTCTTCTTCTGGGAGTTCTTCTTGGAACCTTGGGGATCCTCTTGAGACTTAGACTTGTCTCTCTTTTGCTCAGGTGTATTTTCAGCTTTTTTATTTCTTTTTGAATCCACCCTTGAATCTCCAACAACCAAAGCTTGGTCTTTGGAAGGTTTGATGGTGCCCATCATCACCAACTTATCTTGTTCCTGTGTGAGGGATTCCATGAACTCGAGATGTCAACTTGGTGGCATGGAAGGTCGAAACAAACACTAAATATTTAGGGCCAAGCTTAGAGAGTGTGTCCAAAACTAGTTTCTCTTCCTTCTTTTCTATCCCACACTGTTTCAACTGCAAAAAAAGGGCCTTAAACTTGGAAAAGTAGAGTTGCAATGTTTCGAAGCTACTGGGACTCAAGGAGATCAGCTCACTCTTGATTTGATGTCCTCTCATCTCATCTATATTTAAAAAAATATCTACGAGCTTCTCCCACACTTCATTAGGTGATGCCAATCCATCAAGATGGAAGATGAGGTCTCTTGAAATGCTCAGACACAAAAGACCATAGGCCTCATCCCTCCTGTTGTGCCATTTGATTTTCTCTGTAGCTGCATTGGGCTCTACCTCAGTTTCCATAGTCACCTTGTAGAGACATTTTTCTCTCAACAATATCTCCATCTCATCTTTCCACTCAAATAAATTGAATGGAGTCAAGATGATCTTCTGAGATTGGTCCATAGCTTAGAAACTGTTCCCTTCAGTCAGCAGAATATGCTCCTAGTCAAGATTTTGAAGCTGCAATAGAAATATGGAAGCAGAGAAATCAATATACAAATGCACTGATACCATGTGGAAATTGAACCCAAGAGATATAAAAATTACACTCACAAAATTGCTAATCAAACATGCAAAATTAACACCAAAGGAGACTAAAATTGGAGCATAACACTAATCTGTATTGAGTAAGTGTACAATATCCAAACTTATGAAGTAATAGGATGTTGTAATACATAATTACATGAGATATTATAATGCATAAAGATGCCATTCGAAATAGTCAAAAAGCATGCTTACCAAAACTAGTCAAATCCCCCATAGGTGCATAAAGCAGTTTCCAAATCTAGGTAGATGCTCACGAATTGGATAAGTCAAGTGGGAAAGCTAAAGAGGGATGGAAAGAAAACTCATAAATGCTTTTATTTTGAGAAAAGGAGGTTTGATTATGTGGGAAAAAAACAAGGCAGTTACAACTAGTCTAGCTTTTCCTTTGCCTTAAATCATAAATAAAACAAGGCAGATTTACAGAAAAAGTAGATATGCTCTTTGGAGAATATAGAATAAATAATGCATGCTAAAATGGGTTTACAGGATGTTTCCCAAGAACTCCATGACTTACTTTTAGCATGTGTTTACTTCTAGGACATGTATAAGGCAACTAGCATAGAGTGGAATCTAGGAAACTAGGTAATAAGACAAAAATGATTAAATTAATGTATAAGGTAGCTAAATATGGGTTTAATATTCTAACAATTTTTTCTCTACCTCATTGTATGAGTTTATAGTGTCAACAAAAAAATCAGTGATGTTTCCTTCTAAGATACTATCTACCCAAAAATCCACAACCCTCGACACAGGGTTGTCTTCTCTTTCAGTCACTCAATCAACTGAGGATTCCACTCCCTCGGTTCTCCTCCTTGGAATTTTTCTTGTTGGGTTTCCAACTTAGATAACCATTCATGCAACACAATGGGAAACTCAGAAAATAAAATATTATGGATGTTTGTGTATAGGAGTCAGACCAACCACTCTGTTGGGTTCCACCGACATTCTTCACTTTCCTTTTGTGCAAACTATAACTCTTTGTATTCAACCCAATATGGGATATTTGGTTTCATGATTTACCAAAACATATCCCTCACCACAACAATTTAGGGTCCCGATAGTGGAACCATTTGTTGGATTTTACTGTTGTTGTATCTCTCTGTCCCATTCCGTAGGGATCTCGACCCAGGTTCATTCCCTTCTTCTCAACACAACAAATCCTGAGATACTATCCCGGCAGAGTAGATCTCAGCCGGTAACACCTGCGACACAGATGTCATCTCACCCAAGATATCTTTCTTGATGGGTAACTGCCAGATCCAGGTTTTTGTAGTTGTGTGGGAGGGTGTTTTAGTAACTTAGGTCTACGCCAAATATTCCAACAAAGTTCGAGTGTGGATTACTTTCCTTTACTGTGATACAATTGCTAAACTATGACCCAACCTTTCTTTATCCAACATTAGTAAATAACAATAGACATGCAGCGTAATCATATCCAGTAATACAATGTGGGCATAATACATCTATTCATTTGTAAACAAATATAAAGTCATTCATTCACTACAATAACCACACATATATCTAATCTACTTTCATCATTCACACATATACACAGAATATAACGTGGAAACCCATCCAGGAGAAAACCACAAGGTGCTCTTCATCTGGCATGATTAAATAGATGCACCTTTCATCTACGCACTAAGATGCAAACTCTTCTCAAGATATTCTTCTCTAAATTTATAGAATCTTCCTCCCTCTCATGCTCTTTGATATTCTCTCTTTTCTCTTTCTATTCTACTTATACTAGCGATTCGCACACAGCGTGGATTGAATCAACCTTCCCTACTTGTCTACGCACTCAACTGCAGATCCTTCACTCTGATGCACTTCACGATACAGATCCATTATCCAAGAACTCCTACTAAGTCTAGATCAAGAGCCTAATCCGTCAATATCTAATCACGAATGTCTAATTCAAATCTAGCTCAATATTCTTACTAAGAGTTTAACCCACATATAGCTTGGGCTCCTTCTTTTATAGCCCTATTAAAGACTCGATACAAATCCCACATGTACTTGATACAGAATCAATACCGACTTGATACAGACTCTATACATACTCATTAAAGACTCCTTACAGACTCCTTTCCTGTCGCTATCTCAGTCGACTTACTATATCCATCCAATAGGTTGTCTTTCCTATTCTAGCAACACATAATGGGAGGCACTATCAGCATCAGCTACAAACATACCTTCACATGTGTGGTTTCTATTGGCTCCTACCGAGATCGTACCCACGATCGTTAATGCCTGTCGCTTTCTAAAAATTATGCCTTACTATCATTTTCCAGCCGTTATGCTATTTGCACGCCTTCTTCTGCTGATATTTTGTCACACCATCTTGTGTCACATTATATCCTTCTATTGTAGCTTACTTATCTGGCACAACTTCCTCTTCCAACGCCTTCTCTTCTTCTTCTTCTCTTTTACTTCCTCTGCCGCAACATCGTTTCCCTTCTCCTTTATGATGATTCCTCAGTCATAGCTCCTTCCTCTTCTCATTTGACTCTTCTCCATACTTAGGAAGAATTTTGCATGAATTATGCTGTACTGTCCCTAGTCTCAACAATCCCATCACGAGTGTTGAAGAAGTAGGTGAGCTGAAATTATGAAAAGAATATGTAGAAGGCATAGTGTTGGAAATATGGAAAAAATGGCCACTTGAAGAACTTCACTTGCGTATGACTCCATGAGAAGAGTGATTTTATGTTGAAAATTTTGTTGAACCAATAATTAGTCTTGGAAACTCTAAAACATTTTGGGAAAATGATTATTAGAATGTTATACAAATAAACACATCCAACTAAACTAGTCATTTCTAATACCATGACAAAAAAATTGGAAAACCATGAATAGTTGTTGGGAGCATTGAAACTTCTTAGCCAAATGCCTACTACTATGATAAATTGACCCAACTAAATTTATGAACTTTGACACAACTTTAGTATGCCATAACTCAAGAACCATCTTTTGCTTCCATTTGTTTGTGTAAGTGTTCCTTCTTAGATGCTTCTTCGTAATTCCAAGGTCTATAAGAAAAACGTTCACTTTCTATGATTGCTACAATTACATGCTACTTTAACATCCTACAATTTAACAAAGAGATATTTTTTGTCTTTCCATGAACCCATAAATGTCTTTTGATTTGCAGATTTTAGTAAATTCCTCTTACATCTTCACTTAGGAGAAGAGCCTCAATTGCCCAGTGTACGTAATCGTACAACCTTCTTACTTCAAGTTAATTTTTACTACTACAATCAAGTTTTCTTTTCTAGATTTCACTTCTTATCTAACAATCACTTTCTTATCACATCCTAGGATGGATATACAACCTCCAATGAATAGGACATGACAAGTAGTGATTGAAATGAAAATACAAACTCTTCCTTCTCTAGATTTTCTGCATGGATGACTATGTTGCCTTATAATTTTATGATACGTATACTTGTATTAAGACCTTATCTTGATAGTAAACATTTTATTATTACCGTAGCCATCAACTTTAACATTCTACCAATATTTCTAGACCTTTTGTTTCATATGTATTCTTGTAGATTTATCCTAGAGCATATCTAAAAATGTTCGAAGTATTTCACTCTATTTCTAGTTGCATTTCAAGGCCTTTTGAGACATGAAATAATCCATTATAAGAACTACAACACTCATATTTTAAGCTACAATATTGAATTTTTGTAAGAGAGGATAGAGTTCTTCTAGGAATGTATGACAAGCATGAAATATCCAATAACAATTTGCTTTTGGGTTTCAATTATGTTCTTCAAGTCATGTCACATGGCCATAGTTTTAAATATGAAAATATTTATTTTCCATGAAAAATTATCTCTTAAGAATTGTTATCCATGACTACCCTTCTATTGATGGCTTAATGTTAGTATTTGTCTCTTGAAATACAATTTTGTGATATAGTTGTTATTTATGATATACAATTCTCTTATGATTATTGTACAATCATTTCATTACGATATTAACATAAGTCCACTAATGGTTCATTGGTCCTAAATATAATTTTTCATTAGCAAGATATGCATATTCAAGTACTATTCTTTAAGAGAGAGAGACAAGTGATGAGGATAGGGTCGATAAATTACAACAAAGGGTACATTGTATCCATAACCAAGACAATCAATAATAGTTCAATTATTAAAGGAAGCCACAAAGAATACTATAGTAGCGGACGACAACCACGATGAGGCAATAGGTACCCTCAAATAGTTCCCACAAGCAGTGGTATCCTACACATAGGTTGTGGTACTCTAAACACAATCCACATAGGTAGTGGTAGTCTCCACACAAGAAATGGTTCCCCAAACATATTCCACATAAGCAATAGAATCCTCCACACAAGCATTGGTACTCTAAACAAAATCCACATAAGTAGTATCATCCTTCACACAAGTAGCAACATCCGCAAGACAACCCACAGAGGTAAAGGCTCACACAAAATAGTCCAAGAGATAATTTAACAAGGTAATGACTCAATAAATAGTCCAAAAAACAATAGCGACCCACACAAACAATCCAAGAAGTAGTCCATTAACAAGGTAGTCCTCACACTGGATGCTTCCCACATTAATAGCTCACGACCCAATCAAGTAGTCCACAAACAGGTTGGAAACACCCTTACACAGGCTCACGACACCCTTAGTAACCCTCAGCATGTCACTCCACCCTCACATAGGCTCACAGCAAGCTCACCACACCCTCACACATAGGATCGACACCCTCAAAAGTCCTGATGACACCCTCAACAAGTCATGGTACCCTCACACAAGCTTATAGTACTCTCAACCAGGCTCGACAACCTCAGAAACAAGGTACTCTTAGGATTGCAATGGGCATATAAACAATAAGAATGAGAGAACATAAAATCCACATAGAAACACATTTAAAATAGACAAACCATATTTATGTTGAAAACCCAAAACTGGGAAAAACCACCATAATAGATCTATTATCTCCCTTGACCTAATTTGGCCAAGTCAGTCAAAGCGAGCTTCCCACCACTCACCACCAACCACCTTTACAATGGAGCCTCCTTAAGCCTTATAAAGGTTTATTTACAAGTAATACCATGGTCCCAAAAACACATGCTGAGACCTAAACCAACTTTGACTCATTCTAGAGTCAAGCTAAACCCAATCATGTACATTAGCCATAAAATAACAAATAGACCACACGTGTGGAGAATGGAAGGAACCAAAAATTGATGGAAATATCAGGGATAAGCAGTAGGACCTAAATCAGTAGAGTTCCCAAGTAGAATCAGTATAGGAACCCTAGACATCAAGCATCAATCTGAAATGAGACATAAGCAATTAGATCTAAGACATTCATTTCTTTTAAGATGCCTCACAATAAGATATTGATCTCATATTTAAAATTTTTGATATCTTCTAGAAGGATCCCCCTTCTATTATTTCATTGAATTTAGGGTTACCAGAAGTTAGGTCAAGACATCCTATAAAATAGGAGGATTACCAAATAAAAACATAAAATAATATTGTGATGTCTTAGAATAGAGTACCAAGGTTATCGCTAACGATAGGATGACCCAACCAAGGAGGGACGCTAGCACAAGGGCCAATAAGGGTCAACATAAGACCAAACCAAATACAAGGAAAACCATAAATCAAAGATGGGTACAAAACCCTTCTAACCACATTTCCAAAGGTGTAACAACAAGGTGGTTAGACAACCCTTTTACCCACAAGGAGGGGAAAATAATCTCTCTCTCAAGGTGTGTGATCTATAAGTGTTCCAAACAATAACTGAAAGTTCATCATCACCATATAAGGAAGGTTCACACTGAATGATGTGATTCTCTGATCCTCATGAATGATCCTAAGGTCAAATGCTAGTGACTCAGACAAGAGGTGGCCAATCCCTTGAGGACACAACCTATATCAACCATCTCAAAGACCTAGAAGAGGAGGGAATGACACATCAACATGTTGGTTAATTGACCAAGTTCCACCTAGTTAACTAATCAGGTATACACCTGTAAGACCTGGTTCATCCTAGACCAAGTATCTTCTTGCTCCCAGAACTAGATGTCTCTGTCTCTTCCTGGAGGATCTACTTGGTCCTCATGTCCAAGAAATTATCTCGTCCTTGACCAAAATGTCCTAGAGACAAATAGGGTCCCTATCCAGATGCTAGGGATGTTT
This sequence comes from Pseudotsuga menziesii, assembly GCA_001517045.1. Lineage (NCBI taxonomy): Eukaryota > Viridiplantae > Streptophyta > Pinopsida > Pinales > Pinaceae > Pseudotsuga > Pseudotsuga menziesii. The sequence goes on from LPNX011112687.1 coordinate 77,045, forward strand.
ATATGGAATCAACCTACATGGTCTTATACCAAGAACCCCAGTAGACTGTTGGATGCCCCAAGGTACCTGCTAGGTACTTACACTACCTGATTAACTAACTGGGACCCCTAGTTAATTGACTAGGGTTCCATTTAGAGGATGTCTCTTGCATCTGCACTATCTTTAACACTCCCTCTCATCAATATATCCTTTCTTAGCAACAATAAGTTCGTCTCAGAATACTTCATCATGAATAGAGGCTTAGTCAACACATTGGTAGTTTGTTTATATGACAGACATACTGAAGTTAATGTATTTTCTCTGCACTATGTCCTTATCATAGTGATACTTCCTCTCAATGTGTTTCAACCTGTAATAGAATACAAGATTTTTTGAGAGCTTCAAATAACTCTTGATGTCAACATAAAGCTTGATATTATAGATCCATTTTGAATTTACAACTAACTTCTCTTGTGTTTTGAGAACCACTTTCCACACATCATTTTCCATTATTAACTGGAGATCTTCAATCATAACACCTTTCCAAACCTAATGTTTGGATGCCTCCTCATAAGTGGAGGATCCTATATCAATGATGTGGATCATCTAAGACATCAAACCAGAGAACCTCTCAATAGGATACTTAAAGTGATCAACTGAATACTATCCCTACTAATTTGAAAGAGATGACTCATGTACTTGTAATTCCATGTCTGATTCATTGGAAGACTTTATGGAGCTTTCTCTACTTTTAATTTTTTTCCATCCATTTCTACTCGGGATTGTAGAGAACAAATGGATCCCTCTTGATATCTAATCTTACCAGTTGTTCCTCTACAGTAAGGAACAAATCATCAATATCAAATACCTAGCAGGATCTCTTTTGTAAGCATGTAACTTGGTTAACTCTATGCTAACACTTAGTAGGATGAACACTTAGTAATTGATCTTGCATCGCATGGAGTCTCTGGCTCCTTCTGTATCTGAGCACTTAACTCCATCTAGAACTGTACATCCAACTATGAACATATTACTTGTCTTTAAGAGAAATTCATATCATCCTCCTCTTGAGGATATTTTCAATTCAATCCAATAGTTAGCAATCACAAAAAATCTAATACAATATCAGTTTCACATGATGGCATAGTCTTAGCATCCATCCATATGCTAGATAACTATCTAGATGTTATCAAGAGCATAATATTAGACATCCAAATATATGCAATATGTCATAATAATATGTTTCACCATAAGACATGATAATTCAAACATAGGAGGGATACAGAATCCTCCCTCTTGATTTATGCCTCTAAGTAGAGGTCACATCATCAAGTATCTTGAGCTACCTGCATTCTAAACCAAAGTCTTTTATATTTGAGCTTGCACCTATTTAATGTGTATTATATCATTCTCAATATTTCATTTATCATTACACATCATAACTCTAGATATATGGTCATGATTAATTCATACATAGATGACCTTTAATGTACCTACCCAAGTAACAGACCTTCTTTTCACTTGCATACTCTGATCACATTGTTCAATGAGACACAATACTATTTAGACTTACACAGTAAAATGATCCATGGTCATGTAAGTCCTTGATCATGAATACATATCAAGAGAAAAATAAGTAGGCTTCTTACTCACCATGGTAAACATACCTGAGTCAAACCCGCTAGTTATAATTGGCATACCTCTTCAAGGATTCATAAAGTCCACAACTTGCCAATTCCATTATCTCTTTTCGGATGTTACATCTAAGTCATAAACTAGGAACACCATAACTTTATCACTTTGATGGCCAATGAATCGTTATGGCTAAGTTAGATAAAGTTCAAATTTTCACTCTCAAATTGAGGAGATTTGACAATAAATTCCTGTAGTCAAGTTGATTAAAGATGAAACCCTCACCTTAGGATCTATGTAGACTCTGTTAGGATGCAAAATAGAGCTAGCTACAAACCCAAAGCTGTCGAATCTTCATTTACCTATCCCACTTTCAGTGGGAACCCGATGACTGCGCTCTTAATGGTCATAGCTAGCGCAACAAGGATTTGCTCGCACGCCTCATTTTCTTGTTCTTTTTCCTTAATGAGGGCCTTGCACCCCTCAATTTATTGATCTTTTTCCTTATGGAGGGCCTTGCGCACCTTCACATTCATTTTTTATTTTGTTGCCTGATAGGAAACATCATTCTCCCTCATCTGTGTTTCTGACAAGGCTTCCTGTTGTAATCCATAGACTTCACTCAAGGGAAGCTTTGAGAAGTTGATCTATAGTGTGTCAAACTGCTTGACAAAATCATCGAATGCACTCATCTCTATCCCTGTTTCTAGTGTGCACCCCTGGATCTGTACTTTGATCGACGACACTAGCTCTTGCGTGGCTAATGGGATGCTGGGATCCACGCCATATGTCTTAGCATCAACAATGCCTTTGACCTTGTTAATGGTGTCTAACAACTTAGTAAGGTGGTCCCCAACTTGATCATTTATGGTTACCTGTTGCATCTTCAAAACAACGAGGCTATCCTTGGTGACCTTAGCTACAACATCTGCTAGCATGTCAACATCCTCTTAAGTCAAGGTATCTGTGTTAGTTGTTTTTCTAGCTTTCCTATTTGTGTGTGGGGGCTCCCGTCCTTGCTGTTGTGTTTATTATTGGGTTTGGACATTCTCCAGACTAGGTGTGTTCTCTGAATCACCATGATCAGAGCCACCATAACCACCATCATTATCTTCTTCTTCCTCTTCTTGTGACTGATTATCTTGAATGTCGCCTCCATCATTTCCTTAGCCATTTTCCTGACCATTTCCTTGGCTCAACGGTGGGTCTTCTTGGTGTTGTTATGTAAGCATCAACTCTTCCAGTGGGCTGTGCCATTCATCCATCCATTCTTGGACAATTGCGTCCACATCAACATCCATCATCATGAACCTTTCATTGTGCGCTTTTTTTGCAGGCTCGTTCTTCGGCTCCAAAATCATATTATGCTCACCAGCCTAGAATTTTATCAAGGCCGCATACATGTGCATTTTCACATGCCATATTCTATGGGTTTTCTTGATAACATCATGCAACACCTTGGGGTGCAGAAAAATATCGACGTTATTATCTGTTTGGAGGGCCTTGTTCTTCTTCATCTCCCATAAGTTTTGATTCTTTGCGTAAAGGAAAAGTAGTGGGACATCCATTTGTTGGTAGTCCGACGGGTTTGACCACAGAATGAATGATATCAGGATGAGCAACCAGGAGTAGTGGAATTTGTGATTAAGCTCCTCCTGTGCCTGCTGCGAGTCATCGATCATTTCATTGAGAAGAAACTACGACCAATTGAAAATCACTCCTTATACGCACATTTCTGCAAGCTCTACTGCTCCAGTAGTACATTGAGTTGGCCTCATCTTACGCAACAGTTTACAAGAGAGGAGATTTGCATTGAATCACACTTTGTTTTCCTCAATAGGGGAAATCTGAAATCCCCTCCCCGTGCCCTGAAGGTTATACTTTCGCTTCATCTTGGTGGTGTCCTTATGGTGCACATACGATGTGGGGTCTTCTCCTGTCATTGGTAGACCTGTGATTGAATAAATAAGCTCGACGTTGACTGGGTATGGTTGATCGAGCCATAAGGATCCTCTGTGGAAAAAGACCAGAAGTTGTTTCACATATGTATTAACCTGCAGACTGTGGCTGAAATGCGACATGGATCACAAGTCCAACAGTCCAATAGTCTTCTTGGTGTTGTTCTGCAGGCAGCGGCTCTTCCAGTGAGTCGTGCCATTCATCCAGCCATTCTTGGACAATGCCATCCACATGAACATCAGTGATCATGAACCTTTCATTGTGTGCTTGTTTTGCAGTGTCATTCTTCAGCTCCAAAATCATATTATGCGCATGAGGCTAAAACTTTATGAAGGCCGCATACCTGTGCACTGTCGCGTGCCGTATTCTATGGGTTTTCCAAATAATGTCGCGCAACACCTCAGCATGCAGAAAATATCGACATTATTATCCGTCTGGCGGGCCGTGTTCTTTGTAACAAACATAAAATAAGATAATCATTAAATAATTAGGTTATGAAATGAGGTGTTTCCTCATTTCAAATGCCCAAGCCATATTTAAGGAAGGGCCACCATTGTAACATATCATCTCTTATCTTATCATTAATATATGTATTTTCCTTATGGATTATCTCATTTACTAAATTTCCTGGTAATATTATTTGTATGAGCGAATAAATATTCGGCTCATTTGGTATCAGAGCCTCGTTGGCTAGATTCCGACCTTTTTCCATTTTATCGGCTTTTATCCATTATTCTAGGTTTCCTGAATTGGGTCTTTGACCATAAAAATAGAGAGTAAAAGGAAAAAAAGTGACGTAAAAAGAAAAAAAGAAAAAAGGAAGAAGTAAAAATAAAAATAAAAATAAAAGAGGAGAAGGGAGAAGATCCCATAAGAAAATGAAAGAAGAAAACAAATGCCCGTGGTTTTATAAAACAAACCCTTGGTTTTATTATCAAACCAACTCACACCTTAATTAAGTTATTTACTTATTGAAAGGTTATTGGATATTAAATAATAACTCATACCTTAATTAGGTTGAGTCTAGTATTTAATTCTCTTTATTAAATAACATAAAAGCTAGAAGTGCATAAAGAAGTGAGATTTGAATCGGGTGGGGAAGTTAACAATCATTCTTCTCAACCACCTAATCTACACACAATCCACAAAGAAGTTAATCTAAATCAAAAGGTTAACCAACGTGGAGATCCAAGTCCCTTGTTAATATTATTATTATATTTATGAAAAAATATTATTAATATTAATAATTGTAATAATTACAATTATTATTTAATACAAAAAAAATACCATTATTATTCAAGAATTCGAAGTCAAATACCCTCCTATCATCGAAAAATTGAAAGACCATTTATTGTCGGGGAAGTCAAAGGAAAACAAAATCGAAAAAAAATCAAAGACCATCATCATCTAGTGTGGAAGAAATAAGAGATCATGGAATCTAGTTTGTGGCTACAAATAGAGAAATTAGAAGCCAAGTTAAAGCGTTATCGAAGAGAAAATGAAGAATTACGAGACACAAATACAAACTCGGAAGTAATAATTAAAATACATGAGATGTAAAAAGAGCTCAATGAACAAAAAATTTCCGATCAAAAAAATCATATAGAAAAATTGTCTACCCAAATTGAGAAATTAAAAAGCGAAAATGATTTTAATTAGAGATTGAAAAATCAAGATATAAAGAAAGAAATAAATGATTATGAGGCAGAAATAGAACGATTGAACAAAATCGTTAGCGACAAGGATGAAGAACTAACGCAGATATGACATAAATTAGGAAATCAAGAGTCAGTGATCGACCGGTATCGACAACAGATAAAAGTTCTTCAACAACAAAATAATGACTCTAAAAAGACTCATAAGTCAGAGATCGCAAAAATTAATAAAACACTATCAAACAATTCCAAAGAAATTTTCAGATTAAGGAATCATAACAAAACACTAGTCACAAAAATTAAGAAGTTGAAAAAAAGTAGGAAGACAGAACAATCTATGGAAGACATTGAAGGGAAACTTTTAGACAAGCAGGAAGAAAATGATTGCATCGGAAGTCATAAAAAAGATATTAAGGAACAACTTAAGAATTTTGAAGACGACATAAAAGCGCAAGTAGAAGTGATTAAGAAGTTTCAAAATGATTACGTGCAGTTGGAAAAAAAGTTGGAAAAGATACAGAAGGAAACCTTAAAACCTCAAGGGATGAAAATACAAATTCCAACTCAAAAGATGACACTCGTAAAAGAAAATGACATTGTGAAAATTCCCTATCGACACCCCAACCATAAAAACAAAACTCTAAAAGGTGGGAAATGTCAAAAGATAATGATACTAATATGATCAAAGCTCCTAACGACATATCAGTCGAAAATCCCAACAGTCAACAACAAATCAATTTAGGAAGGATTGACCCATCCACATATAGAAAGTTATGCTCTACACTTAGCAGTTCATATTGACATGTTTCTTCAGCCATGACATCACAAAGAACGACGCGACAACATTATAAGGCTTTGAGGACAAAGCCTTTCTAAGAGAGTGGCAATGTAACAAACATAAAATAAGACAATCAGTAAATAATTACGTTAACTAAGTTAGGTTATGAAATGAGGTGTCTCCTCATTTCAAATGCCCAAGCCATATTTAAGGCGGGGCCACCATTGTAACATATCATCTCTTATCTCATCATTAATATATGTATTTGCCTTATGGCTTATCTCATTTACCAAGTTTTCTGGTAATATTATTTGTATGAGCGAATAAATATTCGGTTCATTTGGTATGAGATCCTCGTTGGCTAGATCCGGGCCTTTGGCCATATTTTTTTCTTTTAGCCATCACCCATGGTTTCCCTGAATTTTTGGGTTTCACATTATTTACACCTTGTGTAGATTTGGGTTTCCCAAAAAAATAGGACTTTGTCCTTAAAAAATAAAATAAAAAAAGAGAGAGTTAAAAAAAAAGTGAAAAAAAGGTAAAGACAAAAAAAAACTAAAAGAACGAAAAAAAAGGGAAAGTAAAAAAAAAGAAGAAAAGTTAAGAAAAAGAAAAGATAAAAGTAAAAGGAAAAAAAAGAAGAGAGAGGGTAAAAGTGAAACCACACCTGGTTTCTTAAACTGGGTTTGATTTTTAATATAAAAGTGCATAATAATTATTAGTAAAGAGCAAGTGATATTTGAACTTGGGGAATATAACACTCATTCCTCCCAACCACCCAATCTACTCACATTTTACAAAAATTAAGGGAAACAAAAGATAAAAAAGGTGCATAATAATTTATACTAAAAAGCAAGTGAGATTGAACTTAGGTGGAGAAGTCAAAGGAAAACAAAATCGAAAAAAATCGAAGACCATCATCATCTAGTGTGGTAGAAATCAGAGATCATGGAATCTGGTTTGCGACTACAAATAGAGAAATTAGATGCCAAGTTAAAACATTATCGAAGAGACAATGAACAATTACGAGACGCAAATATGAACTCGGAAGTAATAATTAAAATACATGAGATGCAAAAATAGCTCAAGGAACAAAAATATTTCGATTAGAAAAATCATATAGAAAAATTGTCTACCCAAATTGAGAAATTAAAAAGAGAAAACGATTTTAATCAGAGATTGAAAAATCAAGATATAAAGAAAGAAGTAAATGATTACGAAGCGGAAATAAAACGATTAAACAAAATCATTAGCGACAAGGATGAAGAACTAACGCAGATACGACATAAATTAGAAAATCAAGAGTCAGTGATAAACCAGTATCGACAACAGATAAAGGTTCTTCAACAACAAAATGACGACTCTAAAAAGACTCATAAGTTGAAGATCACAAATAGTAATAAAACACTATCCAACAATTCCGAATTTTTTTTTAGATTAAGGAATCATAACAAAACACTAGTCACAAAAATTAAGAAGTTGAAAAATAGTCAGAAGACAGAACAATCTACGGAAGACATTGACGGGAAACTTCTAGACAAGCACGAAGAAAATGATTGCATCAGAAGTCATAACAAAGATCTTAAGGAAAAACTTAAGAAGTCTGAAGATGACAGAAAAGCGCAAGTAGAAGTGATTAAGAAGTTTAAAAAATGATTGCGTGTAGTTGGAAAATATATAGAAGGAAACCTTAAAACATCAAGGGACGAAAATGCAACTTCCAACCCAAAAGATGACACTCATAAAAGAAAATGACATTGTGAAAATTCCTTATCGACACCCCAACCATAAAAACCGAAACTCTAAAAAGTGGAAAATGTTGAAAGATAATGATACTAATATGATCAAAGCTCCTAACTACAGATCGGTTGAAAATCCCAACAGTCAACAACAAATCAATTTATGATGGATTGACCCATCAACATATCGAAAGATATGCTCTACACTTAGCAGTTCGTATCGACATGTTTCTTCAGCCACGACATCACAAAGAACGACGCAACAACATTACAAGGCTTTGAGGACAAAGCCTTTCTAAGAGAGTGGCAATGTAGCAAACATAGAATACGATAATCATTAAATAATTAGGTTAACTAAGTTAGGTTATGAAATGAGGTGTCCTCATTTCAAATGCCCAAGCCATATTTAAGGCAAGGCCACCATTGTAACATATCATCTCTTATCTTATCATTAATATATGCATTTGCCTTATGGCTTATCTCATTTACCAAGTTTTCTGGTAATATTATTTGTATGAGCGAATAAATATTTGAATCATTCTTCTTCCTCTCCCATAAGTTTTGATTCTTTGAGCGAAGGAAAAGTAGTGGGACATCCATTTTCTAGTAGTCCAATGGGTTTCACCATAGAATAAATGATATCAATATGAGCAACCAAGAGTAGTGGAATTTGTGATTAAGCTCCTCCTGTTCCTGTTGTGTGTCATCGCTTAGTTCATTGAGAAGAAACTGTGACGAATTGAAAATCACTCCTTATACACACATGTCTGCAAGCTCTGCTACTCTAGTAGTACATTGAGTTGGCCTCATATTGCACAACATTTTACAAGAGAGGAGTTTTGAAGCGAATTTCACTTTGTTTTCCTCAATAGGGGAAATCTGAAATCCCCTCCCCATGCACTGAAGGTTATACTTCCGCTTCATCTTGGTGGTGTCCTTATGGTGAAAATATGGCATGGGGTCTTCTCCTGTATTTGGTAGACTTGTGATTGAAGAAATAAGCTCGATGTCGACCGTGTATGGTTAATTGAGCCATAAGAATCCTATGTGGAAAAAAAACAAAAGCAGTTTCACGCATGTATTAACTTGCAGACTGTGGCTGAAATGCGGCATGAACAAGAAGTCCAACAGTCATGCGCTGGCGATGCCAGCATCCCACTGCATTGGTACTAACACCTACGCCTGAGTTGGTCTAGCTTGATTTGAAGTCATGCAGTTGCTTATTTCCAATACAAAATGCAGGCGAGTGTCGACATATTCAAACTCCAACCTGACGATCTTTGGCATTAGATTCATCAGCAAGGGTACATTGTTAGGGATTCGGGGTGAGACTAAAAATGTGGATGCTTTCTTTGGAAGCGTGACTTCCTCCACATCAACTGTCCTGGGTCGATCATACTACAGGAAGTATTCTTCTTCCCTCTTAGCATCCATGTATCTGTGACGTGGTGAGTCTTAGTCCATGAGGGACTCCTCCTCTGGGTCTTCCTCCATTGGTTCTTTCCTATTTTTTTCCACAACAGCCCTAGCCTTGCACTTCCTCGACAGTGGTGGTGTAGACGGCTCTCCTGCTTCTCGCTCGTTGACCTATATTGGCTCCATGACTAGTGGTGGAGTTGCATCTGGCAGTCTCTAAACTGGGTTCGGTACAGGGCACGAACCAGGGGTTGGGATATTGGTAGGGGCGGTCGCAGGACCAACCGCAGGAGCAGGTTTCTTCATCGTTCGTGCCATCGGGTCGATTTCTGCTTGATTCTCTGGTTGTTGTATCCTAGGAGATTCTATCTATTCTTCAATTGGGAAACATAAGATAACAGTTGCGACATATAGCTCACTCTCACTAGGGATCTCTATTACCATGGTTGTTGGCTTACTCTGTGAGAGGCTTCGACTCTGTAAACTCTCAGATCTAGTTCTCTCTGCTCTTGCTATGTGTGTAAAAGACTATTTAATGGCGAAGCCTTGTATTTATATGAACCTCTGTGTCCTTCAATCATCATGGAATGGGATTTCGATGTCTAATTGATCACATGGGTTTTTCCAGCTGACACATTTCTTCATTAACTTGGCAGCTTGATCTGTTAGTTGTACATGTCAACACAGTTATGGAAATTATGCCGAGGATGGTTCATGGGATAAAAAAGAATGCCTCCATTCTCCTCATATCTTGTAAAATTTATGACACTTAGCTGTCATAATCACCTCGATCTCTGTCAGATATTCACCCTTTAATGTCGGTCAGCTTGTCATTTTCACTTTTCCTTGTGCTTTCCACTTTTTCCTACATTTTCAGTCGGTTTTGCTGCAGATGTGCGATGAAATACTTTATGTCTAATTTATGTCTGTTGGAAACTCTTTTTTTTTTTGAATCCGCGCAGTGAGGTCTTAGCCAGGCATGTCACAACCATTGTAGTAAGGCTTCAAGCCACTGCCATTCACCATTCCTACGACATATGTTCCATCCAATTTGTGTAATTTTACTACACTCACATCAGTGATGTGTGCAATCACATATGGTCCAATCCAATGTGTCTTTAGCTTTCTTGGGTGTTTGAAAAACTTGCTATCATACAGCAACACAAGTCCTCCAACGTTGAATTGCTTAACTCAAATATGGCGATCATGCCATGCTTTTTGTCTTTGCTTCTCAACTGTATGATGAAATCCTACGACGAAGCGTTCCTCTTCCATCTGAACAAATTGCATCAACCTCTACTCGACAACATCCACGTTGGTCATCTCTATTAGCACATCAATCCGTAAGCTCGGAATGATATATTCCATTAGCACAACAACTTCCTTCCCTTATACTAGTCTAAATGGTGTTTTCCTTATCAGTCGCTTGCAAGTTGTACGATACGCCCATAGCACAACTAAGACTTTCAGATCCCAGACATCTCGGTGAACATTGCATACCTTGGTCAATGCATTCTCCAGAATCTTGTTGAAATATTCAACTGTTCCATTCACCCGAGGATGATAGGGTGTTGTCTTCTTATGCTGGATCTAAAAATTTGCATTCATCTCAACAATCATTTTGGTAACAAAATGTGTACCTTGGTCACTTAGTAGTATCTTTGGACAACCAAATCTGGTGACTACGTTTTCAAATAAAATTTTTGTCGCAGTAGCAGCAGTACAATATTTAAGAGGCATAGCTTCTGCCCATCTGGTTAAGTAGTCCGTCACAGTGATAATGTAGCATGCACCAGTCTTTATCTTTTATGGACTGATCGGTCCCAAAAAATAAAATTCCCACTTATCAAATGCTTGAAGGGTTATCTATGCCGCAAGTGGCATCTCGTTGCGACGTAATGGGTTTCCTGTTCTCTGGAAGATATCACAGTGCTTATAGAAGATTTTAGTATCCATGTGTATGGTTGGCCACCATAGTCCCTCCTACAATATCTTATGCACTATTTATTTTCCCGTGGAGTGTCCTCGTGTGACTCCAACATGCGCTTCGCTCATAACCCAGGGTTGTTCATAGTAAAAAACACAGCGATGCAATATTTCATCCGCGCCCAGCTTGTATAGATGTACCGCAATTAATGTATAAATGACAGATTTGACAATGATTTTTTTTTTTTGATTACTTGACATTCCTTCAACTGCATAGCATGTGCTAAAAAAGTGAATGATTGCATTAAAATCATGGTTCTGATCATCCATCACATGGATCGTGAATAGTTGTGCATCAGGAAAATTATCTTCTAGGTTGGTTGGCTCTTCACCACTTTCTATCTGTGACAAGTGGTCTGGACCGACATTCAGTCGAACAGGTTTAACTATGACCTTAAAGTCAAATTACTAAAAGAGAAGAAACCATCTGTAGATCTCCCCCCCCAACACTTGCTTGTTGACTAGGTACTCCCCCCACAACACTTGCTTGTTGAAAAAAGGGTGGCTCTACCGGTGTTTCTTCTATCAGTGCATGTATTTCTACGATAACATATTTATCTTGTATTAACACTAAACAACTTGACAAAAAGGACTTGATATTACTAACCTTTTGTCGAGTCCTCTTATGAAATATCTGTTGAAATCGTTCGAGCATCTCCCTGACTTCTCCTTATGTTGTTGGTTCTTCTGGATCCAAAAACTCACATCACACATCCATGAATACTTTCTTCTATTTCTAGACAATGAATGGCACCTTCTTCTACATCGCGGGTTCTACCTGCGGCTGTAATTGTTCTTGCGGTTTATCTTGATCAGCTATGGTAGAAACACCTCCTCGTGTTATGATAATGGCATTCAGATCGCTTGGCTCAGAAACAATCATCTGAATGTTCAAGTTCATATTCGGTTTTGGGTTTGGATTCTGTGTAGGGTTAGGACCTGTGATGGTTCTAGCCTTCCACTTTGCAGTCAAATAGGGGAATTGCTCCACATTATGGTCCTGTCCCTTATAGTATGAACATGTCTTTGCAGATTCTAGGAAATGTCTAGCATAGTGACCTGGTTGTCCATAGTTATAGCATGTAACCTGACCTATTCCTCTAAAAAATCCTCCTTTTTCTCTGCCTCTGAAGTTTCCACCACCCCTTCCTTATAGGTGTGGTTGCTGCGAGGGGTATTGGTTCTGCTAATATTGCGGCTGATAGTGATTCTGCTTGGCGTATGGCTGTTGTGGTGCATGCTGAGGATGATACTAGTTCTGATATTGATTCGGTGGCGCAGACTGATATGATGCAGGTTGTGCTGGTTAAGCCTGATTCTTCCCCTCATTCTTCATCAAGTAAGCGTCAACTGTCTTTTCCTTCAGGAGTTGGTATGCTCTGCAATCCTTCTCTTCATTCCCTACTAACTTGTAAAATTTACAGAACAGGTTTGCTGGGGTACTTACAATCTTTTTTAGGTATAGGTACTCTTCGTCGTGGTGCCATCTAGACTGGCATATGCGGCAGCAGGGAATTCCATCACCATTTAATGGGTTTGGTACACCAGATGAGACATAATTCATGAAGGTCAGACAATTATCCTTAGTGTGTCCATTCGTTCTGCATTTCGTGCACCATAAGTCTTCATGGGATTCCTTACCCTTCTCAATGTCCTTTAGCTGTATAGTTATATTATCCAACTGTGACCGAATCTGTACCATGCTTACGACACCATCACCAATTGGTGAAGCTTCTAGATTCATTGCCAATTCTAGCGCTTCCATTTGCGACTCAATCTTTTCTTGCATTAATGGACCTCAGATGTGTGGTAATAGGGAAGTAATAAACCACTCTTTATGTTGTATATCCGACATCTAAAAACTTACCTTGGCCATCATAGTTTTAAACCATTAGTCAAAGTACCATACTGACTCTGCCAATTTTTGCTTTATCTGCTTGATCTCGATGATACACTGCGGCTCAGATTTAAGTTTTTTGAACTCGGATATCATTGCAAATTGTATCTCATCAAGGGTCTTCTATGGTGTTCCTGGCGGTACTATGCATAACTTCATAAAACATTCAAGTGCACAACCCCTTAGATTCGTGATCATCTATGATTTCTTCAAGTCTGTGTTCAGAACTAAGCAAACCATCCATACAGCTTCACAGATGAACCAATGATGCTCTAGATCTTCTGCTCCATTACCATTGAATGTAGGTAACCGACTATTTGCCCCAGCCATTGCATTGGCATCAGGGCTATATGATGAATGATCTAATGGAGGTATACTCGCTTGCACGCTATTCACAATACTAGCACTATTATTATTAACAACTCTTTCAGGAGGTGAGGCTCTAAACCTTACCTCTGGCGATACTCCTTGTGTGATGTAGTGGCTTCCAGACTATGGTTACTCGAAAGTCTCTTTAGAGTCTTCTGATCCTTCTGAAATCAGGATATATTCTTCCTCTTCATCACAGTATCCTTCGTCTACCTACGACTGAATTTTGTTCTCACTCTCTTCAAGCAAAATAGGAGCTCATCGACCTTCTTCTGTCTTTCTTCTTTTCTCTGATCTAAATATCCTTCCACTCCTTAGGAAGCCATCTTCTAGTTCAAGTTCTGTACTTCCTAGGAACATCTCAACTCACCATTTCCCATTTTCTTGAAAGGTCATCTGCGACATAGCCTTCCTCCAGTGTGTGCGACTCAATTACTCAACTGTAGGATACCCTTGTCATAGTCTTAGCATCCATCCATATGCTAGAAAACTATCTAGATGCTATCAAGAGCATAATATCATACATACAAATATATGCAATATGCCATAATAATATGTTTCACCATAAGACATGATAATTTAAACATAGGAGGGATACACAATCCTCCCTCTTAATTTATGCCTCTAAGTAGAGGTCACATCATCAAGTATCTTGAGCTACCCGCATTCTAAACCAGTATTTTATATTTGAGCTTGCACCTATTTAATGTGTATTATATCATTTTCAATATTTCATGTATCATTACACATCATAACTCTAGATATATGGTCATGATTAACTCATACATAGATGACCTTTAATATAGCTACTTGGGTAAGTGAACTTATTTTCACTTGCATACTCTGATCATATTGTTCAATGAGATAGAATACTATTTAGACTTACACAGTAAAATGATCCATGGTCTTGTAAGTCCTTGATCATGAATACATATCAAGGTCAAAATAAGTAGGCTTCTTACTCACCATAGTAAACATACTTGAGTCAAACCTGCTAGTTATAATTGACATACCTCTTCAAGGAGCCATCAAGTCCACAACTTGCCAATTCCATTATCTCTTTTCGGATGTTACATCTAAGTCATAAACTAGAAACAACACAACTTTATCACATTGATGGCCAATGAATCCTTATGGCTAAGTTAGATAAATTTCAAATTTTCACTCTCAAATTGAAGAGATTCGCCAATAAATTCCTGTAGTCAAGTTGATTAAAGATGAAACCCTCACCTTAGGATCTATGTGGAATTTGCTAGGATGCAAAATGGAGCTAGCTACAAACCCTAAGATATGATACCATGTTGAAGTTTTAGGGATTTTTCATAAAATTGAAAAAATTCTCTCCCATGTCATCTTCTAGAAGTGCCTCCCATATAGCAGAAACGGCTTCAACTGCCTTAGTGCAGGGCTTTTCTCTGTTGTATATCATCGCAACAACCACAGACACTGCTTTATTGTGTTCCTCAAGCACTTATGGAGGTGTGCTTGGTACCTCCATGGCTTGAATCTCCTCAACCTACTTCTTTAACTCCACTGCAATCCGCTACAGCCGGGAAACCTTAGCCACTGAATCTTCATTTTCCTAGCCCACTTCCGGTGGGAACCTGATGAGTGTGCCCTTAATGGTCTCAGCTAGCGCAATATGGATTTTCTCACGCACCTCAATTTCTTGTTATTTTTCCTTAAGGAGGGCCTTACGCCCCTCAATTTATTTCTCTTTTTTCTTAAGGAGAGCCTTGCGCGCCTTCGCCTTCCTTTAATGTTTTGTTTCCTGATAGGAAAAATCATTCTCCCTCATCCGTGTTTCTGAAATGGGTGCCTGTTGTAAGCCATAGAATTCACTCAAAGGAAGCTTGGAGAATTTGATTTGTAGTGTGTCAAACTCCTTGAAAAAATCATCAAATGCACTTGTCTCCGTCCCTATTTCCAGTGTGCACCCCTGGATCTGTACTTTGATTGACGACACTAGCTCTGGTGTGACTAATGGGATGCTTGGATCCATGCCATATGTCTCAGCCTCAACAGTGCCTTTGACCTTGTTAATGGTGTCTACCAATTTAGTAAGGTGGTCCCCAACTTGATCAGCTATGCTTACCTATGTCTTCAGAATGACAAGGCTATCCTTAGCGACCTTAGCTACAACATCTGCTAGCATGCAAAAATCCTCTTCATTCAAGGTATCTGTGTTTGTTTTCTAGCTTTCCTATTCTTGCGCAAGGGCTCCCGTCCTTGCTACTATGTTTTCTCTTGGGTTTAGAAATTCTCCGGACTAGGTGCGCTCTGAATCACCATGATCAGAGCCACCATCGCCACCATCATTATCTTCTTCTTCCTCTTCTTTCGACTTATTATCTTTACCGTCGCCTCCATCATTTCCCTAGCCTTTTTCTTGACCATTTCCTTGGTTCACCGGTGGGTCTTCTTGGTGTTGTTTTGTAGAAAGTGGCTCTGCCAGTGAGCCATGCCATTCATCTTGCCATTCTTGAACAATTGTGTCCACATCAATGTCAATGATCATGAACCTTTCATTGTGTGCTTGTTTCAGAGGATCATTCTTCAGCTCCAAAATCATATTATGCACACCATCCTAGAAATTTATGAAGGCCGCATACCTATGCACTGTCGTGTGTCATATTATTTGGGTTTTCTTAATAACGTTGTGCAACACCTCGCCATGTAGAAAAATATTGACGTTAATTTGGTGGGCCTTGTTCTTTTTCCTTTCCCATAAGTTCCAATTCTTTGTGCCAAGGAAAAGTAGTGGGACATCCATTTGCTGGTAGTCTGGCGGGTTTGACCACAGAATGAACGACATCAGGATGAGCAACTAGGAGTAGTGGAATTTGTGATTAAGCTCCTCCTATGCCTGCTGTGTCGATCAATTGATTGAGAAGACACTGCGACCAATTGAAAATCACTCCTTATCCGCACATTTCTGCAAGCTCTACTACTCCAGCAGTACATTGAGTTGGCCTCATCTTGCGCAACATTTTACAAGAGAGGAGTTTTGCAGTGAATCACACTTTGTTTTCCTCAATAGGGGAAATATGAAATCCCCTTCCCATGCACTGAAGGTTATACTTTCACTTCATCTTGGTGGTGTCCTTATGGTGAAAATACAGCGTGGGGTATTCTCCTGTCTTTGGCAAACCTGTGATTGAAGAAATAAGCTCGACATCAACCGGGTATGGTTGATCGAGCCATAAGCATCCTCTGTGGAAAAAGACCAGAAGTTGTTTTACGTATGTATTAACCTGCAGACTGTGGCTGAAATGTGGCATGAAAAACAAGTCCAACAGTCCTATGTTGGCGATGCCAGTAGGCCACTACATTGGTACTAAGACCTACGCCTGATTCCGTCCGGCTTGATTTGTAGTCATTCAGTTGCTTATTTCCAAGCCACACTGGAGGTGAGTGTTGACATATTCAAACACTAACCTGACGATCTTTGGCACTAGATTCATCAGCAAGGGTACATCATTAGAGATTCGGGGTGGGACTAAAAATGTGGACGCTTTCTTTTGGAGCGTCACCTCCTCCGCATCAAATCTCCTGGGCCGAACATAATGGAGGAAGTCTTCTACTTCCCTCTCAGTATCCACATCTCTATGACATGGTGAGTCCTCATCCATGAGGGACTCCTCCTCTGGGTCTTCCTCCATTGGTTCTTTCCTAGGTTTTTCCACAACAACCTTAGCCTTGCATTTCCTCAACGGTGGTGGTGCAGATGGCTGTCCTGCTGCTCGCTCGTCGACCTGTCTCGGCTCCATGACTTGTGGTGCAGTTGTAGATGGCGGTCTCTGAACTGGGTTCGGTACAGGGCACAAAATAGTGGTTGGGATATTGGTAGGGGTGGTCGCAGGAGCAGATTTCTTCCTTGTTCGTGCCATCAGGTCAATTTCTGGTTGCTTCTCTGGTTGTTGTATCCTAGGAGATTCTATCTCTTCGTCAATTAGGAAACCTAAGATAACAGTTGCGTTGGATAGCTCGCTTTCACTAGGGATATCTATTACCATGGGTGTCGGCTTACTCTATGACAAGATTCGACTCTGTAAACTCTTGGATTTGGTTCTCTTTGCTCTCTCTATGTGCATAAAAGACTGTTTAATGGTGAAGCCTTGTATTTATATGCACCTCGATGCCCTTCGGTTTTCATGCAATGGGAGATTGATGTCTAATCGATCACATGGGTTTTTTCAGTCGACGCATTTCTTCATTAACACGACAGCTCGATCTATGGGTTGTACCTGTCAGCACATTTATGGAAGTTATGTCGAGGACGGTTGATGGGATCAAAAAGCATACCACCATTCTCCTCATATCTTGTAAAATTTATGACTCTTACTTGTCATAACCACCTTGATCTTTGTCAGATATTCTCCCTTTAATGTCGGTCAAATTTTCATTTCCACTTTTCCTTGCGCTTTCCACTTTTTCTTGCGTTTTCAGTCAGTTCTGCCGCAGACGTGCGACGGAACAATTTATGTCTAATTTATGTCTTTTGGCAACTCATTTTTTTTTTATTCTGCGCAGCGAGGACTTAGCCAGGCATGTTGCAACCATTGTAGTAAGGCTTCAGGCGACTGCCATTTACCATTCATGTGACATATGCTCCATCCAATTTGTGTAGTTTTACTGCGTTTGCATCAGTGATGTGCGTGATCACATATGGTCCAAGCCAATGTGTCTTTAGATTTCCCAAGTGTTTGAAAAACTTGTTGTCATAGAACAACACAAGTCCTCCAACTTTGATTTGCTTAACTCAAATATGGCGATCATGCCATGCTCTTTGTCTTTGCTTCTCAACTTTCTGATGAAATCCTGCGACGAAGCATTCCTCTTCCATCTGAACAAGTTGCGTCAACCTCTGCTTGATAGCATCCACGTCGGTCATCTCTATGAGCATGACAATCTGTAAGTTGGGAACGATGTATTCCATTAGCACAACAACTTCCTTCCCATATACTATTATAAATGGTGTGTGCTCTATCAGTTGCTTGCAAGTTGTACGATACGCCCATAACACAGCTGAGACTTTCTGATCCCAGACATCTCGGCACACATTGCATACCTTGGTCAATGCATTCTCCAGAATCTGGTTGAAAGCTTCAACCATTCCATTCACTTGAGGATGATAGGGTGTTGTCTTCTTATGCTAGATCTGAAACTTTGCATTCAGCTCAATAATCATTTTGTTAACAAAATGCGTACCTTGGTCACTTAGTAGTATCTTTGGACAACCAAATCTGGTGACTACATTTTTAAATAAAAATTTTTCCACAGTCGTAGCGGTACAATATTTAACATGCACAGCTTCTGCCCATATGGTTAAGTATTTTGTCACAGTGATAATGTAGCGTGCACCAATCTTTATCCCTATTGGTCTGATCGGTCCCAAAAAATCAATTTCCCACTTGTTGAATTCTTGAAGGGTTATCTGCGGCGCAAGTGGCATCTCATCGAGACACAATGGTTTTCCTATTCTTCTGCAGATATCACAATGCCTATAGAAGCTTTTAGTATCCATGTGTATGGTTGGTAACCATAGTCCTGCCTATAATATCTTATGCAATGTTGCTTTTCCCGCGTAGTGTCCTCATGCGACACTAGCATGTGCTTCGCTCATAACCCAGGGTTGTTCATAGTTAAGAACACAGCGACGCAATATTTCATCCATGCCCATCTTGTATAGATGTCCTATAATTAATGTATAATTGACATATTTGGCAATGAAATGTTTTTTATGATTAGTTGACGTTCCTTTAGGTGCATATGCTGTGCTGAAAAAGTGAATGATTGCATTAAAATCATGGTTCTGATCATCCATCATGTTGATCGCAAATAGTTGCACGTCAGGAAAATGATCTTCTAGGATGGTTGGATCTTCACCACTTTTTAACTGTGACAAGTGGTCTGGACTGACATTCAGTCGACCAAGTTTAACTATGACCTCAAAGTCAAATTACTGAAAGAGGAGAAGCCATCTTTAGATCTTCCCCCCCAACACTGGCTTGTTGACTAGGTATCCCCCCCGCAACACTTTCTTGTTGACAAATGGGTGGCTCTATTGGTGTTTCTTCTATTAGTGTGTGTATTTCTACGATAACATATTTATCTTGTATTAGGGCTAAACAACTTGACAGGAAGGACTTGAGCTTATTCACCTTTTGTGAAGTCTTCTTCTGAAATATCTGCTGAAATCATTCAGGAATCTTCCTGACTTATTCTGACGTTGTTGGTTCTTCTAGATCCACAAACTCACAACACACATCCATGAATACTTTATTATGTTTCTGGATGTCGAATGGCACCTTCTTTTGCATCGCGGGTTGTACCTACGATTGCAATTGTTCTTGCGGTTTATCCTGATCAGCTCTAGTCGCAGCACCTCCTCGTGTTGTGACAACGACATTCGGATCTCTTGGCTCAGCAATAATCATCTGAACGTTCAATTTCAGATTCTTGTTTGGGTTTGGATTCTGTGCAGGGTCAGGACCTATGATGGTTCTATCTTGCCACTTTGCGATCAACTGGGGACATTGCTCCACATTATGGTCTTGTCCCTTACATTATGAACATGTCTTCGCAAGTTCTAGGAAATCTCTGGCATAGTGACCTGGTTGTCCGTAGTTATAGCATGTAACCTGACCTCTTTCTCTACCAAATCTGCCTTCTCCTTTGCGTCTGGAGTTTCCACCACCCCTTCCTTATAGGTGTGGTTGTTGCGGGGGGTACTGGTTCTGCTGATATTGCGGCTGATAGTGATTATGTTATGCGTATGGATGTTGTGGTGCATGATGAGTCTGATAGTAGTTCTGATACTGATTAGGTGGTGCAGGCTAATATGATGGTTGCGTCGGTTCAGCCTAAGTCTATCCCTCATTGTTCATCATGTAAGTGTCAACTGTCTTTTCCTTCAGGACCTGGTATGCTCTGCAATCCTTCTCTTCATGCCCTACTGACTTGCAAAATTTATAGAATAGTTTTGGTGGGGTACTTACAATATTTTGTAGGTATAGGTACTCTTCGTCACGATTCCATCTAGACTGGAATGTGTAGCACCAAGGTATTCCATGGCCATTTAATGGGTTTGGTGCAAGAAGTGAGACATAATTCATGAAGGCCAGACAATTATCCTTAGTGTGTCCGTTCATTCTGCATTTTGTGCACCTAAGTCTTCATGGGATTCCTTACCCTTGTCAATGTCCTGCAGCTGTATAGTTAGATTATCCAACTACGACTGAATCTGTACCATGCCTGCACCACCATCACCAATTGGCGAAGCTTCTAGATTCATTCCCAATTCTAGTGCTTCCGTTTATGACTTAATATTTTGTTGCATTAATAGACCTCAGATGTGTGGTAACAGGGCACCAATAAACCACTCTTTATGTTGTACATCCGACATCTGAAAACTTACTTTGGTCATCAAATTTTTAAACCGTTGGTCAAAGTCCCATACTGAATCTGCCAATGCTTGCTTTATCTGCTTGATCGCGGTGATACAATGGGACTCAGAATTAGGTTTTTTGAACTCGGATACATTGCAGCTCGTATCTCACCAAGGGTCTTATGCGGTGTTCCTAGTGGTACTACATAGAACTTCATAAACCATTCAAGTGCACGACCCCTTAGATTTGTGATCATCTATGCTTTCTTCAAGTCCGTGTTCTCAACTAAACGAACCATCCATACAGCTTCACATATGAACCAATGTTGCTATATATATTCTACTCCATTACCATTGAGTGTAGGTAACCAAATATCTGCCCCAGCCATTACGTTGGCATTGAGGCTACTAATGAAATATCTAATGAAGGTATACTCTATTGCACACTAGTCGCAGTACTAGAACTATTAGTAACAACTCTTTTAGGAGATGAGGCTCTAGACCTTACCTCTGGTGATATTCCTTATGTGATGTAGTGGCATCCAGACTATGGTGCCTCGAAAGTCTCTTCAGAGTCTTCTGATCCTTCTGAAATCGGGCTATAGTCTTCCTCTTCATCACAATATCCTTCGTCTACCTGTGACTGAAGTTCATCCTCACTCTCTTCGAGCAAAATAGGAGCTCGTTGACCTTGTTTTGTCTTTCTTCTTTTCCTTGATCTGAATCTCCTTCCACTCCTTAGGAATCCATCTTCTAGTTCAAGTTCTGTACTTCCTGGGAACATCTCAACTCACCATTTCCCATTTTCTTAAAAGGTCATCTACGATATAGCCTTCCTCCGGTGTGTGCGACTCAACTACTCAATTGCAGGATACCCTTCTCATAAACGAACATCTTGATCCATGTACTGATAGATAACATATACCTTCTTTGCGATCCTTGGAAAATTTTTCTCTCGGACTCACTATATTAGGTTATAGCCTCTACTGCAAACTCAGTAATATATCCTTGCAAAATATTGTCAACCCAAAAATCAACGACTCTAGAGATGGTGTTACTTACACTTGTTATTTTGCGCACAAATTAATCATTCCACTCAACTGCTTCTCTCCTTTGGAAATTTGTTTTCCTTCTTGCCAATCTTCACAACCACTCATGAAGTACAATGGGAAACTATGCAAAGAATTATTCTCATGAATATCAGTGTATCTGTACTGGTCTACCCAGTATTCTATGCTCAACTGAGATCCTACGCTCTCCTCTTGCGTGAATGCTAGCATTTTAGACTCCAGCCAATCCTTTATCTTGTTCTTTGTCGGATTCCACAACATTTTCCTTAACTCAAATGGTTAACAGTCTCGACAACGAAACCATCTGTTGGATTCTATCTTCTTCTTGTCTCGATCTGCGGTTCAATCACTCAACACAATACCAACATGACACCCCCAGACATCGGCCCACCAAAGCAAGATCAGTCGACAACACCTTGGAAGCAGGAGCAATCTCACCTGAGATATCTTAATGGATAACTTCTAGAACCATGTTTCCACATTTGGCGAGGGATTATAGTCCCTTGGCGTGCGGCCAAGGCGCTTGACAAAGACAATGGGATGGAGTCTTTCACTCTGTGACAGTGGCAAAATATGTGCCACAATCCACTTGGGAGACACAACAGTGAATTTAGGCCTTAATGACTATTGCAAGGGTGTGACATAGCCAACCCCTTACACTCTACAGAAAGTGTGTGATTTATATTAATACATAGCAAATTGACCATCAACATATACACAGAAGTTCAACAATACTTTTGAGCAATCATACATTCATGCTACGACATTCATATAACATAACTGTAATTGTAATAATGTAAGATAAGAAAACATCCACATAAAAATTTACCAGTCAACAACATTCATCCATACAACACTAGAAATAACATGGAAACCCATCTGGGAAAAAACCACCAAGGTGCTCTTCATCTAGCATGAGAAATGGATATAGCACCTTATAGCCTGCAACTTGCAGACTGTTCTTAATATATTTATTTCTGACTCAATCTTCTTTCTCTCATGATCTCTAGTTTATTCTTCTATCTACTCCTACGGATCCGCACATAGCTTGGATCGACTCTTCTACTCTACTAGCGGTCTACGCACACAACTGCAAGATCTATGGCTCAACAACCTTCTACTTCTATTGTCTAGCCAACTGACTAAACTTACATAACCTTCTGAACCCTTATATAGAGTGGGTTTCTCTTAGTTATAGCATCTACGAGACCACATAGGGTCGACTGAGTACATCTCAGTTATTACAGACTCAACAACTTACAAAATGTATCTGTTACATAAATTTCGGCCCATACCTAGCCATGAAAGTCCTAGAAGACATTAACCTTATCTTTAACTAGCCATAGAAACATATTTTAGCTTGCGTATGCTGATTATAAGTAGCCGCAAAAACTATCCTCCCATCTTCTGCTGGTTCGTCCTTCCACCGTCTTCATTGATTTCTACCTATTCATCTTTAACTCTTCTACCTACCTCTTTCATCGACTCGGATCTACCTTCCTACTCGCAAGTATCCTTGTCACAACTTTCCTTTTTCTCTTCCTCTGTCACGTGCATGTTTTGAATTCCTGTGCCGGTTCCTTCATTCCCTTCTTGACCCATTTTTACCTTGTCATGCACACACTTTTCCTCTTTTGCTTGCTTGTCTGATTTATACTTGTATACTTTTCCTTCTTTTCCTCTCTCTTCTCCTGGCCCAACAGGTGAACTGGAACTCTTGAACAAATGATGTTCCAAGTTAGAATGAATTTGTGAAACCCTCCTTACAACTTTGAAGATTTGAGATAACTTCATGTAGTCCAATATTTCATGGCATGATAGAGAATCATTATTAATGTGATGTTAAAACCTTACACCTCGACACTTTGTACAACTTGTGTGGAGATGATTTAATCAATCATTTATTACATCTCCCCACTACAATTGGGCACCACCTCAACATTAAAGATGGAGTGTTTCCACCCCTTCCTTTGTGATGGGACTAAAATGTGGATAATGGGATTATTCACTTGCACTTTTGGATGCCTTAATGTGTATACTTTGAGTTGTTGTTAATGACACTAGGAGTCATTGATTCCTACAAAACGTAGTACATGTGTTATCTTTTTAGCTAAGTAGGCCTCAACTTCCATCGATGGTCAACAACACAAGTCTAGAATTAGGACTCTCAGTATACTAGTAGAACCTTTCCTTTAACTAAAGTAAAAAAAATTGGCATGGTGATACCACATTCTTCTTGTAGTCCTCTTGTCTAATTTTCCTTCCCTTTCTATTTGCTATATTCTCATGATAACAACATCTATTATTGTGAGCTCAGTGGGTTAGCTTGAGTAGTTGAGAGTTGTATTCATAAAGCAGAAGGTCTTGGGGTCAATCCTCAGGTTGCTATGCAAGGGCCTCACTCGATGTCCCCACCAGGTCAGACCCCGTAATGAGGGCCGATGGTTTACCTTGGGTACCCTCGTCAAAATGAGGGGAAGTACCTGAGGGTTTCCAAGACATGTTCCATATATAAAAAAAAAGAAACAACATCCATTATGAAAATATTGCATTTAGTTGTAATTTATAAATTTATCCCTTGTTATGTTTTCATACAAAGTTCTCATTTGTTGCATCCATTGTTTGTCCAAAATGTCATTCTATTAATTGGTTCCCTTACTAGGATCTCCCTCCAAAAATATTCCAGGTTCGAAAAAGATGCTAGTTTGCTTGTTGTATTTGTTTATAACTAAGTGATTTATCCTCTCGAAGTTGTCTTTTATGTGTTAAATGTAGTCCAATACACTTTGACCTTTGTGTGTGAAGCACGTGGGCCTCTATAAGTTCTTCCATTTTCCACCTATCCAACCCATAACAATTAACCTATTTTGTGTGCATTTCACATGTTAATTAATATCTCTCCAAATTGAGTAGCTTCTTTATCTCCATTTATTGATATTCTTTTCCATTCCTTGTAGTATTCTTTCAACGATAGAGGGTGCATTTTTTTGTAGAAATCCATTCATATATTATCCATAAAATCCAAGACCTTTTAGTTAACCAACAAGAATTTAATTGTGAATTGGGATTAATTGCTAAGTTTTCAATAAGGCATAAATAATCAGGTTAAACAGAACAATACAAACATAATTATGAGGAAAAAAAGAGACTGCAACCATAAAAATGAAGACTATAACTTGCTAATGGAGTTCGACTTAGAATGCCTACACCTTCGGGTCCACTTCCAATGCGAACGATTAAATTAGATCTTCAAATGCAAAATGTTACATCAATTCTAGAGAATGACAAAAATATAATTGTGTACAAATAAAATAGACACAACCAATGAAATTCCTCAAGCATACAAATGGAGACTCTTAGTCTTCCACGCAATATCCCCAAACACTAGACAACATGTTGTCTTCATCTACAGTATGAAATTTATCTCTGACTCTCTATATAACAAAATCCACTGAGCTCTTACTGTTATAACTATGTATTTATTCCTCTACTTCCTTCTCTCCCTGCTTTGTTCATCCATTTCAAAAATAGTATATTACGTAGAAGAATTTTGCTAGTGAAGATCCATGGATAACATGCCCAATTTGGGGAAAATTCCATCTCGATACCCAAATTACTCGTAGGATAAGAATCCATGCCCAAATTAAGAGCAACATAGCATGAAATTAAGATCAAATTCAAAGATAGGCATCCAAATATCTTTGTTTAAACAGAAAAACCAAATCCTTACTCGTAACTCCCAGTTTAAACTAGGTTCGTCGACCTATTCTACCATCGAGCAAGATGAAACGTCGATTATATATTCATTATACATTTCTCATATATTTTCCATGGTGGAATCTTTCATGAATTGGTTAGTTGGAATGGAGTCACAATCCATATCATGAGAGCATATTTCCATTTTACTAAAGCAGTTGAGCTTGCAAATCAAAGAACTCATTTACTAATAAAAAAGTGGTGATCAACCATGGATAAGTGGGTGGATAGAACCAACTCTTTGCTTGAAAAACCTCATTTCTGCTGGGATGGTAGCCTCAATCACCTTCCCTTCAATGCCACTAACACACCTTCACATACCTCTAAGACACCTTCACATATACAATAGATGAACATGCTTCAGATACAAGATATTGACAAGCAATGAACAAACCACAGAAGAGACCAATGACAAGTCAAAAACGAGGCTAATGATGATTAGATAGAGCAACAACGAATCTTAAAGCCAGTAGTCATCTTTAAGATATATATCCTACAATTAGTGATTGTTCAGCCCAATTATAAGTCAATAATACAAAAGTATTGTAAATATACATATTCAATCTTCACTCTCATCCTTGCTACTCTTTTGCAACGTATTTTTGTGTGCTTAATTTTTTCTTTAGTGTTCTAATACAAGTCTTATATTATTGAAAAGAATCAATTTCTAAAATCATGTGTGTCACACTTTTGCATTTCCTATTGTGTTTTAGTGTAGGTTGATGATATTCTTAATGTTCAACCTTAAAGGGTTGGTTTTTGGGGTCATTGACTCTTGTAATAGTGTGTTTGTGCATGTGTACATTAAGGTGTAGCAACCCCTTAGTAATCCTTAGAGAGTCCTAGGTTGAAGAGGTTAACAAGCTAATGAAGTAATGTTCAATATGACTAACCATAAATATTTACAAGTGACAAGGGGTGTCTCTGCTAAGTTACAAAATTATAATTGTATCCATAATATGTGCTACCGACCCATTCTAATAATGCACACTCTCAGGTATTAGGTCACCTTAATGTATATAAATAAATAATATAGTGTGCAATTATTGTGGGTAAGATTGGTTGAATTCAAGGTGTAGGGTAATGTAATGATTATTATTTTAGCCATGCATCTAAGGCCAAGGTTTTTGTCTTAATATAAGTGTATATTTGTATATATGTTATTTTGACATAATTATTGTTATATAATTTTACTAAATATTTATTATTATTTCCATTGCATTCTTCAAATAATATGGGATTAATATCTAGTGTCAACATCAATATAGTCCATATGCGTTGCTGAACATTTCATATAACAATGGTGGTTCATTAAAATTTGTTTAGATGGGAGATATCTATTTGTTTACAAATGACATTCAATTTTGTCATCCACATTACATGTGAGGGTTATTAAGAGTATTGATAAGGAAGTGTTCAACATCTATAAGCTCAATATATATCTAAGCCTAAGTGAGAGGAAGCTTTGGATTATTGTGCAAGGAGCTAATATGAAGATCGTGAGTGATGATGAATGAAAGCTAAGCTATTGTTTTATTATATAACATACAATATTCATGAGTGGTCCTAACATTTAAGAACATGTGATTTATCCTAAGAGATCATATGTTCAAATATGAAGGGGAGTAGGGAATGTACACCTCTCTAGACTTTAGCAGTTAGATTGTTGTGTAGTGGGGGGTCCCTTGTCATACAAACAAACGGGTCCCATACACCAAATTGGTGTCTAGCTTGGTTGTGGCCTTACAAATAGATTATATATATATAT
>LPNX011112687.1:104533-115739 GCA_001517045.1 Pseudotsuga menziesii
AATTTTGATTAAGAAGGTGACTAGAGAAAGTAAATTAGTCTCAAATGAGAAGTGGAATATACTAAAGAGCTCATTGATGCATGTTGGCTTTTATTGTTATTGTATCTCTCTATCCCTTTCCCCAGGGATCTCGACCCAGGTTCAGCCCCTTCTTCTTAGCACAACAAAGCAAGAGATATCGACTTGATAGAGAAGAGCTCAGCAAGCAGCACCTGCGACACAGATGTTGTCTAACCCGAGATATCTATCTTGATGGGTAACTACCATAACCAGGTTTCCGCAGTTGTTTGGGAGGGTGGTTTAGTACCTTGGCTCCGCGCCAAGGATTCCAACGAAGTCTGTGGGTGGATTACTTATCTTTACTGTGCTTCAATGACTAAATTATGATGCAAAATTTCTTTATGCAACTTTTGTAAATAATAGTAGACATGCAGTGTAATCATATATAGTAATACGATGCGACCATCATATATCTATTCATTTGTAAACAAATATGCAATCATTCATTCACTACAATAATCACACATATATCTAAGCTACTTTTAGCATTCACACATATACAGACAATATAACATGGAAACCCATCCAATCGAAAACCACAAGTTCCTATTCATCTTGCATGAGGAAATAGATGCACCTTTTGTCTATGCACTAAGCTGTAGAATCTGCTCAAGATATCCTTCTCTAACTTTATAGACTCTTCCTCCCTTTCATGCTATATGATAATCTCCGTTTTCTCTTTCTACACTACTTCTACTAGTGATACACACAAATCCTGGATCGACTCAACCTTTCCTACTCATTTATGTACTTATCTGTAGATCCTTCACTATTATGCACTTGGCGATACAAATCCATTAACCAAGAATGCCTACCGAGTCTATCTCAAGAGCCTAGTTCGTCAATGTCTAATCACGAATGTCTAATTCAAGTCTAGCTCGAGAGTACTACTAAGAGTCTAACCCACATACAGCTTGGGTTCCTTCTTTTATAGCCCTATTACAGACTCGATACAGATCCGATACGTACTTGATATGGACTCAATACTGACTCGATACATAATCTATATAGACTCATTACAGAATCCTTTTATGTCGCTATCTCAATTGATTTTCTAATCCAACCAATAGGTTGTATTTCCTATTCTAGAAACACATAACAAGAGGCACTATCAGCCTGACTTACAAATATTCCTTCCCGCGTGTGTTACCTTCATCTCCAACCAAGCTTTTACCCACGATCATTAAGTCCTGATGCTTTCTCAGCATTATTCCTTACTATCGTTTTCTGGCCGTTATGTTATTTTCACGCCTTCTTCTACTGATATTCTGTCGTAACATCTCATGTCACATTCTATCCTTCTATTGCAACTTATTTATCTGGTGTATCTTCCTCTTCTAGTTCCTTCTCTTCTTCTTCTTCTTCTCTTTTACTTCCTCTGTCGCAACATCCCTCCCCTTCTCCTTTATGTTGCTTCCTCAGTCGTAGCTCATTCCTCTTCTCTTTTGACTCTTCTCCATACTTAGGCAGAATTATGCATGAATCATGCTCTACTATCCCTAGGACCAACAGGCCGCCAACACTCACTTGTGTCTTGTCCTGAGCCATGTGAAGTTATTTATTCATGTAATGACTTGCGCTGATTTTATTATGAAAATCCTCCACGATTTTCATCACTTTCTCTGCCTCTGTGCGCACTTCTTCCTCGGTCTTTTGCATTTGCTCCACCAGGATGGAACTGACGTGTTTTGGCATGACGTTTTCTATTGATGCCGCTACTTCACACACCTTCTGATGTACAGGATGAATTATTCATTTAACTCTCTCTGCTTCAACTTGCAAATCTTCTACCTTTTCCTCGCATTGTTGTTGTTGTGTGCACAACACAATCATTTGTTGCTACAGTTTTCTCATCTTCATTTCCTTAGCTATTTTATGTGCTAAGGGTAGATGCTTCATATCATTTCTTATTTGTGTGATGTTTGTTTCAAACACAGTCATCTCAATTGCAGTTTTCTATGATTTCTCGTCATCCATTAGTGCTTTCCAAGTTTGAGAGACTTGATCGACAACCTTAGAACATGTTTCTTCTGCTACTTATATTCTCTTCGCAACCTAAGTTGTTTCCTCTCTTTTAATATGTCCCTACAGTTATATTACACCTACCTCTATAATTTGATCAAGTTCATCTTTAAATTTCTCTTTGTAACGTGGGTTTAATCTATATGACCATTGTTTGACCGGTCTTTCATCGGACTTCAAGGGTAACTTCAGTTCGCCAATGTCCCCAACCATGCCTTTCATTTCAGAAAACTTTGTAGGGAATAAATCCTGAAATTCATGTAGTAAGTCAGTGATATTTCCCACATTCTCTTTGTCCCAGCTGTAATATCCAATATTAGCAAACTTCGGGTTTCAGCCCACCCAATATTTACTTTCTTAATCTTGATTGGTTTTAAAAATTGGTCAGTAGAGATAAAAACTCCTTCCACTGTACGTATACCTTATGACTAAGGTATATTTATCTCAAGTGTGTCATCATCATCCAGTTCTCATGTGAGATTATGACACTCCATCCAGTTGTGTATAGTCATGTTGCATTGATGGAAATTCATGTTTGCAACCAAGATTTCTCCTAAGCTCTTTTCCTTTATTACCTGTAACGCAACATCGACTGTTGGGTGTTCACTTTCGAACTCAAATTTCTGGGTGAAGCTTATAGCTAATATTTCACATTCAAAATTTTCTTGTCGCAGCTCTACTAATGTGTACCAACTTCTTGGTACCATTTCCAAAGTGTGGATGAATCGATGAACCCATTCTTGTCGTTGATATTCTTTCCAATTCCTGCGACAATGCTCAATATGTTCCCCAGGATTTGTCAGTCTTGTTTTTTTTTTTATCAGGGAAACTGGTATATTTCCCAAATCTAATCTCCATTAATATTCTACACTATGTCCATTTGAAGATAAATTATTTGTGTGTACCCCACCATCTAGCGAGCATAGCTTTCAGCACATAGTCCAAAGCAGAGAATCACTGTGATTCTGTGGCATTTTCTTCAAATTCTACCAGAAAAAATGTAAGGTTAGGTAATCCTTCATATGTAGGCAATGGATTGCTTTAGATCCTACCCTTGAAACAACTC
This sequence comes from Pseudotsuga menziesii, assembly GCA_001517045.1. Lineage (NCBI taxonomy): Eukaryota > Viridiplantae > Streptophyta > Pinopsida > Pinales > Pinaceae > Pseudotsuga > Pseudotsuga menziesii. Next base: position 107,682 of record LPNX011112687.1, read on the forward strand.
TTGTGATTCTTGCACATCTTTGCATGAACACTTCATGTAGCCCATTCTACCAATTTTCTAGGGCATCACGAGAGTCAGAGGTGAGGTGCACGAACTTACACTCCTCCAAATCAGTTTTCCAAGAGCTGCTGGATTTATATAATCTTCTTTTGAAGACATGATTTTATACATCTGATCTAGATAATTGTCTTATCCTCCACTATGTATAGGATCAACATATCTCTGTCCTTTGAGCAGATCAATTGGCACAACCACTCTTATTTTTGAATCTTCAAATGATAACGTCCTTTTTTTGAACTTTATAACGGTTTGGTTGTCTATTGCCCAATCAATTCCTAGAAGTGAAGGATATAGATTTTTTTCATAGACAATGTCAATAACTTCAAAGTTGGCATATGTTCTTAAGCCTTCGACCTCTACAAGAACTTGCATTAGTCTCCCAATTGGTAGAACCTTCGACTGGTTCACAAGCCTTAGTTGAATAGGAGACCAGTCAAGTTGCTACTTATTCATTCTCTCCCATCTTTGTCTTGTCAATATGTTGACATCTGATCCCAAATATAATATGATATAATCCATATCATAATCTCCTATCTATGCAGTCATTAACAATTCTTGGTCTGTCTTCAATTTTTTTCCTGATATATTTAACTCTTTTTTTTAGGTCACAAGTCTTCTGGGTGTCTTCTATTAGTGCTGTCAGTTATGCGACAACATAATTATCATTTATTAATGCTAAAAAAAATTTTAGAAATTATTTATGCTTACTAACCTTTTTCATTGGCGTCTTCCTGATTAGCTGTTCAAATCATTCGGGTATAGTCTTGGCTTAACCATATGTCGATGGTTTATTAGCATTAACAAATTCTGGTTGCACCTCCAAAAAGACTTATTTTTCTTGTTGGACATCTAGAGGAGCTTTATTTTATGTCGTGGGTCTCTCCCGCGATTTTCCTCACTATGTATTTTGGTCTTCTCCTGTCGTAGCACCTCCTCTTGTAACTACAACAATGTGAGGTTCTCATGGTTTGACAGAAATCATCTGAATATTCTGATTGGGATTCAGATTTTGATTCTACACCGAGTTGGGATTAACGACAGTTCTATCCTTCCATTTCGCAATAAGTTTCAGAAACTGTTTGACAATGTGATGAAATGATTTACAATATGTACAAATTTTTGTAGGACTTTTACAATCTTGAGCAAAGTGTCTTGGCTTCCAACAATTATAACATATGACTTGGCCTCTTCCTTGACCAAATCCTCCTCCTTGTTGTTGTCCTCGACCTCTAAAGTTTGCGCCCCCCCTTTGTGGAGGGTATTGTTGTTGTGGAGTATATTGATTTTGTTTGTATTGTGGTTGAGGATATTCTGATTGTTGATATTGCAAAGGCTAATATTGAGGCTGCACTAATTCATCTTGCATATTCCCATCATTTTTCATTAAGTAGGTGTCCATTGTCTTTTTTTAGAGTAGTAGAAATGCTTTGCAGTATTTTTCATCATGACCTACTACTCTACAAAATTTACAATACAGACTAGTTGGTGTTCTTACAATCTTCTGTAAGTACAGACATTCTTCAGACATGTGGCCCCTAGTCTGGCATATTCTACACCAAGGCATTCCTTGGGTGTTTAACGGGTTCAACGCACCTACTACGGCATAGTTCATGAGCACCTAGCAATTTTATTTATGGTGTCCATCTATTCTTCATATTGTACACCATAGTTCTTCTTGAAATTCCTTTCCTCTTTTAATGCCATGGAGATGCACCGTAATATTGGCCAGATGCGACTAAATTTGTATCATTCCCGAGCTATTATCTTCAACTAGCAAGGATTCTAATTTCATTGTTATTTCTAGAGACTCTATCTACGAAACAATATTCTGTTGCATCATCGGGGTTCATATATGTGGTAACAAGGCGACAATAAACCATTCCTTTTGTTCCACGTCTAACATTTGGAAACTCACTTTGGCCATCAATTTCTTAAATCTTTGGTCAAAGTCCCAAGCAAATTCTATTGGTATCTTCTTAATCTCTTTGATTTCAGTGATGCATTGTGATTCTAACTTTGGATTTCTACATTTATCTATCAAACCCACTCAAATCGTGTTGAGTGTTTTTGGGACAACTCCTATTAGTAGTATGGAAAATTTCATATACTAGTCAAGCGCATGACCTTGCAGAGTTGTGATCATCTTTTCTTTCTTGATATTCTCATCCTGGATCCGTTGCACAGTCTAGACAGCTTCACAAAGGAACCAATGTTGTTCTGGGTCTTCCAACCCATTTCCACTAAATATTGGTAACAAAGGAGCCATCGTATTTGCTGCTGGTACAGTTGGAACAAATTTTTGGCTATTTGGACTTCCTTGTCCATTATTTACAGCGATAATAGTACTCATATTTACAGAATTACATGGAGATAAGTCTCTCGATCTTACCTCTGGCAAAGTATTTAGTGTTCTAGGCGAGTTTTAATCGCGTTATTGTTTTAGAGCTTCAATCGACTCTTTTGACTCTTTGTCTCCTTCAAATATCAGTTGATATTCCTCTTCTTCATCACAATACCCTTTGTCTAAGTATGACACAATATTGTCCGTCTTCTTCTCGATCTGTGTTGCAACTTCCTCTTCATAACAAATTTTTTCTTGACTTTCTAGACCTGAATATTCTTTCGCTTCTTCAAAATCCTGATTCTAATTCAGTTCCACTATCTCCTTGGAACATCTCACTTTAGGGTTCTCCTAAGACATAGCCACTCTATTTATATACAATCTTGTTACATTCTTAGAAAGTCTGTTTCACATACAAGCATTTTTATCCACATCTTTAGAGATAACAAGTATCTACTGTGTGGTCCTTGAAAACAAATTCTCTCTTCCTCATTGTATGAGTTTATAGTGTCAACAAAAAACTCAGTGATGTATCCTTATAAGATAATATCTACCCAAAAATCCACAACCCTCTACACAGGGTTGTCTACTCTTTTAGTCGCTCAATCAACTGAGGATTCCACTCCCTCGGTTCTTCTCCTTGGAATTTTTTTTTGGGTTTCCAACTTAGATAACCATTGGCATGCAACACAATGGTAAACTCGGGAAACAAAATCTAATGGATGTTTGTGTATAGGTGTTGGACCTACCACTTTGTTGGGTTCCATTAAGATCCTTCACTTTCTTTTTGTGAAAACCCTAATTCTTTGGATTCTACCCAATCTTGGATATTTGTTTCATGAGTTACCACAACATATACCTCACCACAATAATTCAGAGTCCCGACAGTAAAACCATTTGTTGGATTTTACTATTTTTTAATCTCTCTATCCTTTTCCCCAGGGATCCCGACCCAGTTTCATTCCTTTCTGCTCAACACAACAAAGCCCGAGATATTGACCCAACAAAGCAGAGCTCAGCCGATAATACTTGCAACATAGATGTCGTTTCACCTGAGATATCTCTCTTGATGGGTAACTGCCAGAACCAAGTTTCTGCAGTTGCATGGGAAGGTGTTTTAGTACCTTGGCTCTGCGCCAAGGATTTCAACAAATTCCGAGGGTGGATTACTTGTCTTTACTATGCTCCAATTGCTAAACTGTGACCCAACCTTTCTTTATGCAACTTTAGTAAATAACAACTTACATGCAGCGTAATCATATCTAGTAATACAATGTGGGAATTATAAATCTATGCATTTGTAAAAAAATCAACAGTCATTCATTCACTACAATAATCACACATATATCTAATCTACTTTCATCATTCACACATATACATAGAATAGAACGTGGAAACCCATCCGAGTGAAAACCACAAGGTGCTCTTCATCTGGAATGAGTAAATAGATGCACCTTTCATATGTGCACTAAGTTGCAAACTCTTCTCAATATATTCTTCTCTAAATTTATAGACTCTTTCTCCCTCTCATGCTCTCTAATATTCTCTCTTTTCTCTTTCTATTCTACTTCTACTAGAGATCCGCACACAACGTAGATTGACTCAACCTTCCCTACTTGTCTATGCACTCAGCTGTAGATCCTTCACTCTGATGCACTTCACGATACATATCCATTAACTAAGAATGCCTACTCATTCTAGCCTGAGAGCCTAATCCATCAATATCTAATCACGAGTGTCTAATTCAAGTCTAGCTCAAGAGTCTTACCAAGAGTCTAACCCACATACAGACTCTATACATACTCATTATAGACTCCTTTCAAACTCATTTTATGTCACTCTCTCAGTCGACTTACTATATCCATCCAACAGGTTGTGTTTCCTATTTTAGCAACACATAACGAGAGGCACTATCGTCCTGAGTTACACATATTCCTTCACACATGTGGTTTCTCTCAGCTCCTGTCCAACTCGTACCCACGATCATTAAGGCCTGTCGCTTTCTTAACATTATGCCTTGCTTTTGTTTTCCAGCTGTTATGTTATTTGCACGCCTTCTTCTGCTAATATTCTATTGCACCATCTCATGTCACATTATATCCTTCTATCATAGCTTACTTATCTGGTGCAACTTCCTCTTCCAATGCCTTCCCTTCTTTTTCTTATTCTTCTCTTTTACTTCCTCTATCACAACATCCTTTCCCTTCTCCTTTATGTTGTTTCCTCAGTCGTAGGTCCTTCCTCTTCTCTTTTGACGCTTCTCCATACTTAGGCAAAATTCTGCATGAATTCTGCTCTATTGTCCCTAGGCTCAATAATTCCATCACAAGTGTTGAAGAAGCAAGTGTTGTGAAATTAGGAAAAGAATATGTAGAAGGCATAGTGTTGGAAATATGGAAAAAATGGCCACTTGAAGAACTTCACTTACATATGACTCCATGAGAAGAGTGATTTTATGTTGAAAATTTTGTTGCACCAATAATTAGTGTTGGCAACTCTAAAACATTTTAGTCAAATGATTATTAGAAAGTTGTACAAATAAACATATCCAACTAAACTTGTCATTTCTAATACCATGACAAAAAATTGAAAAACCATGAATAGTTGTTGGGAGCATTAAAACTTCTTGGCCAAAGGCCTACTACTATGATAAATTGACCCAACTAAACTTATGAACTTTGATACAATTTGAGTATGTCAGAACTCAAGAACCAACTTTTTCTTCCATTTCTTTGTATAATTATTCCTTCCTATATGCTTCTTCGTAATTCCAAGGTTTATAAGAAAAAAGTTCACTTTCTATGATTGCTACAATTACATGCTACTTTAACATCCTACAATTTAACACAAAGATATTTTTTTGTCTTTCCATGAAGCCATAAATGTCTTTTGATTTGTAGATCTTAGTAAATTCCTCTTGCATCTTCACTTAGGAGAAGAGCCTCAATTGCCTAGTGTACGTAATCGTACAACATTCTTACTTCAAGTTAATTTTTACTACTACAATCAAGTTTTATTTTCTTGATTTCACTTATGATCTAACAATCACTTTATTATCACATCCTAGGATGGATAGACAACCTCCAATGAATAGGACATGACAAGCAGTGATGGAAATGAAAATACAAACTCTTCCTTCTCTAGATTTTCTGCATGGATGACAATGTCGCCTTCTACTTTTATGATACTTATACTTGTAGTGATAACTTACCTTGATAGTAAACATTTTATTATTACCGTAGCCATCAACTTTAACATTCTACCAATATTTCTATACCTTTTAGTTTCATGTGTATTCTTGTAGAGTTATCCCATATCATATCTAAAAATGTTTGAAGTATTTCATGCTATTTCTAGTTGAATTTCAAGGCCTTTTGAGACATGAAACAATCCATTATAAGAACTACAACACTCATCTTTTAATCTACAATATAGAATTTTTGTAAGAGAGGATAGAGTTCTTCTACGAATGTATGACAAGCATGAAATATCCAATAACAATTTTCTTTTGGGTTTCCATTATGTTCTTCAAGGCCTGTCACATGGCCATAGTTTTAAATATGAAAATATTTCTTTTCCATGAAAAAATCTCTCTTAACAATTGTTATCCATGACTACCCTGCTATTGATGGCTTGATGTTAGTATTTGTCTCTTGAAAGACAATTTTGTGATATAGTTGTTATTTATGATATACAATTCTCTTATGATTATTGTAGAAGCTTTCCATTACGATATTAACTTAACTCCACTAATGGTTCATTGGTCCTAAATCTAATTTTTCATTAGCAAGACATGCATATTCAAGTGCTATTCTTTAAGAGAAAGAGACAAGTGATGAAGATAGGGTCGATCAATTACAACAGAGGGTACATTATATTCATAACCAAGACAATCAATAATAGTTCAATGATGAAAGGAAGCCACAAAGAATACTATAGTAGTGGACGACAACCACCATGAGGTAATAGGTACCCTCAAATAGTTCCCACAAGCAGTGTTATCCTACCCATAGGTTGTGGTACTCTAAACACAATCCACATAAGTAATGGTAGCCTCCACAAAAGAAATAGTTCCCTAAACATATTCCACATAAGCAATATAATCCTTTACACAAGCATTGGTACCCTAAACAAAATCCACATAAGTAGTATCATCCTTCACACAAGTAGAAACATCCGGAATCCAACTCACAGAGGTAAAGGCTCACATAAAACAATCCAAGAGATAATTTAACAAGGTAGCGACTCAAGAAATAGTCCAAAAGATAGTAGCAACCCACACAAACAATCCAAGAAGTAGTCCATTAACAAGGTAGTGACCCATGCAATAGTCCTCACACTAGATTCTTCCCACACTAACAATTCGCAACCTAGTCAAGAAATCCACAAACGGGTTGGAAACACCCTTACACAGGATCACGACACCCTTAGTAACCCTCAGCATGTCACTCCACCCTCACACAAGCTCACAATAGGCTCACGACACCCTCAACAATCGTCACAACACCCTTAGCAAGTCATGGTACCCTCACACAAGCTTATAGTACTCTCAACTAGGATCGAAAACCTCAGAAACAAGGTACTCTTAGGATTTATATGAACATATAAACAATAAGAATGAGAGAACACAACTTCACATAGAAACTCATTTAATATAGGCATACCATATTTATTTGGAAAACCCAAAACTAGGAAAAACCACCATAATAGATCTATTATCTCCCTTGACCTAATTTGGCCAAGTCGGTCAAAGTGAGCTAGCCACCACTCACCTCCAACCCACTTTACAATGGAGCTTCCTCAATCCTTATAAAAGTTTCTTTACAAATAATACCATGGTCCCAAAAACACTTGCTGAGACCTAAACCACCTTTGACTCATTCTTGAGTCAAGGTTAACCCAAATAGGTGCATTAGCCATAAAACAACAAACATACCACACCTGTGGAGAATGGAAGGAACCAAAAGTTGATGGAAAGATCAGGGATAAGGAGTAGGACCTAAATCAGTAGAGTGCCCAAGTAGAATCAGTATAGGAACCCTAGACATCAAGCATTAATATCAAATGTGACATAAGCAATTAGATCTAAAACTTTAATTTCTTTTAAGATTCCTTACTATAAGATCTTGATCTCATATTTAAAATTTTCAATTTCTTTTATAAGGATCCCCCTTCTATTATTTCATTGAATTTAGGGTTACCAGAAGTTAGGTTAATATGTCCTATAAAATAGGAGGGTTACCAAATAAAAACATAAAATAATATTATGATGTCTTAGAATAGAGTACCAAGGTTATCACTAAGGGTAGGATGACCCAACCAAGGAGGCTACGCTAGCACAAGAGCCAATAAGGGTCAACATAAGACCAAACCAAGTACAAGGCAAACCATAAATCAAATATGGGTACAAAACCCTTCTAACCACATGACCAAAGGTGTAACAACAAGGTGGTTAGACAACCCTTTTACCTACAAGGAGGGGAAACCAATCGCTCTCTCAAGGTATGTGATCTATAAGCGTTCCAAACAATAACTAAAAGTTCATCATCACCATATTGTTATATTTTTAACATTAAGCTAGCATTATATTAGGATCTTTAACTAAGAGAATAACAAGCACAACAATCAAACACAAGAGACAATGAACATAGTGTTTT